>WOVY01010433.1:0-131606 GCA_013436015.1 Rhipicephalus annulatus
CGCAGGGGCGCAGGGGCCTGCGCAAGTAGGCGTTTGGGTGTGTAGCGACACCACGAACCCGAGCTAACGGGGGAGTTTCGACTCCCTCCCACGCCTAGGCCGTGCGTGGCTTTGCCGTGTCCGAGGAAAAGGGGATCCTGTGGGTTGAGCCGACGCTGGGTGATTGGACCGTTTAAGGCCCCCCCGGCAGAGGGCAACACACCTCTTTGGCCCCGGCTTCACGTAGACGGCACCCCTGAGCTGACCCACCCAGGGGAATCGGCAGTCGCCTTTTCCTATCTCTCTCTCCCTACATATTCGTCTTTATCTCTTACTATTTATCTGTCCTGTCTTCTACTCTCTTCCGTTTCTTCCAAACTTCCTGGCGGCTAGGGTTAACCCTGTGCAAATAGCCTACCTTGGTCTAGGCGCATTGGGTTATAGTGGCGTTGTACGGCTGGCGTCTGCAGGTTTCAGCATTTGTAACCTTGTAGCGCCCCTCGTTGGGCTCCGTGGTGGGTGGCCGCCAACGCTGCTGAACAACAATAAGGAAGAACATGCATGGAGCATTCCCACTACTGTCTGATCGTACCGGCTTAAAGCCGGTAACGCACCGATGATCTCACCAGAGAAGGATTGGCCACCCGGGTGCAGTATCCGGCCACCCCCTCCCGTAGGCATTCGTCAAATAACGCACGGCCTCAGTCCCCACCAGCTGCGGAGCAACTGACCACGGCGCGGTCAGATCTGCAAAGCAGCAGAGGGTGCTAGGAATCTCTGGATACGGACAGGCCACCATTGGAACTTGAACTTAGCAACGTTTAACGTTAGAACGTTATCTAGTGAGGGAAGTCTAGCTGTATTATTCGAGGAGCTAGAAGGCATTAAATGGGATATAATAGGGCTGAGTGAGGTTAGGAGGACAGATGAGGCCTATACTGTGCTACAGAATGGGCACGTCATTTGCTATCGGGGCTTGGCAGACAGAAGAGAACTGGGAGTAGGGTTCCTAATTCACAGAAACATAGCTGGCAACATAGAGGATTACTATAGCATTAATGAAGGGTGGTATGCATTGTAATTAAACTGAATAAAAGATACAAAATGAAGGTAGTACAGGCTTACGCGCCCTACATCCAGCCATGATGACGCTTCAGTTGAAAGCGTCTATGAAGACGTGGAATCGGCAATGAGTAAGGTGAAAACACAGTATACTATAGTAATGGGCGACTTTAATGCAAAGGTAGGGAAGAAGCAGGCTGGAGACCAGGCAGTAGGAGATTATGGCATCGGCACTAGAAACGCCAGAGGAGAGCTACTAGTAGAATTCGCAGAACGCAATAATCTGCGTATTTTGAATACCTTCTACCGAAAACGAGAAAACCGCAAGTGGACATGGAGGAGCCCTAATGGCGTAAATAAGAAACGAAATAGACTTTATAATTACTGCACACCCAGGAGTCGTGCAGGATGTGGAAGTGGTTGGCAAGGTAAGATGCAGTGACCATAGAATGGTACGGGCTCGAATCCGCCTAGACTTGAAGAAGGAACGACAGAAACTGATACGCAAGAAGCCAATCAATGAGCTAGCACTGAGAGGGAAGTACAGGAATTCAGAGTGTCACTGCAGAACAGGTACTCTGCTCTTAGCGAGGAAACCAACCTTAGCGTAGATACAATGAATGATAATCTGACGAGTATCATCACGGAGTGTGCAGTGGAAGTTGGAGGCAGGGTAGCTAGACAGGACACCGGCAAGCTTTCCCAGGAAACGAAGAACCTAATTAAGAAGCGTCAAATCATGAAAGTGTCAAGTACAACAGACAAAATAGAACTGGCAGAGCTTTCGAAGCTGATTAATAGACGTAAAGTATGCGATGTAAGAAGGTATAACATGGAGAGAATTGAGCACGCTCTGAAAAACGGAGGAGGCGTCAAAGCAGTGAAGAGGAAACTTGGGATAGGCAAAAGGCGGATGTATGCACTAAGGGACAAAGAAGGCAAATTAACTACCAATATGGATAGGATAGTTAAAATAGCGGAGGAGTTTTACAGAGATCTGTACAGTAGCCGAGACAACCACGACCTTAATACTATAAGAACTAGCAGTAACCCAGACGACACCCCACCGGTAATGATAGAAGAAGTCAGAAAAGCTTTGGAGAGCATGCACAGAGGCAAAGCTGCTGGTGAGGATCAAGTAACATCAGATCTGCTGAAAGATGGAGGACAGATTGTGTTAGAAAAACTAGCCACTCTATTTACGAGGTGTCTCCTGACGGGAAAGTACCAGAGTCTTGGAAGAATGCTAACATCATTTTAATACCTAAGAAAGGAGATGACAAGGACTTGAGGAATTACAGGCCGATCAGCTTGCTCTCTGTAGTATACAAGCTATTTACAAAGGTAATTGCTGGCAGAGTAAAGAAAACATTAGAATTCAATCAACCAAAGGAACAGGCAGGATTTAGAACAGGCTACTCAACAATTGACCACATTCATACTATCAATCAGGTAATAGAGAAATGCTCAGAGTATAACCAACCACTATACATAGCCTTCATAGATTACGAGAAGGCGTTTGATTCAGTAGAAATATCAGCCGTCATGCAGACACTGCGGAATCAGGGCGTAGATGAAATATATATAAACATTCTGGAAGAAATCTACAGGGGATCAACTGCTACCATAGTGCTTCATAAAAAAAGCAACAGAATACCAATAAAGAAGGGTGTAAGGCAGGGGGACACAATCTCCCCAATGCTATTCACTGCGTGCTTACAGGACGTTTTCAGAAGCCTAGAATGGGAACAGTTAGGGATAAGAGTTAATGGAGAGTACCTCAGTAACCTGCGCTTCGCCGATGACATTGCATTGCTGAGTAACTCAGGGGACGAATTGCAACTCATGATTACGGAGTTAGACAAGGAGAGCAGAAAGGTGGGTCTTAAAATTAATCTGCAGAAACGAAAGTAATGTACAACAACCTCGGAAAGGAGCAGCGCTTTGCGATAGGTAATAGTGCACTTGAAGTTGTAAAAGACTATGTCTACTTAGGGCAGGTAATAACCGCAGAGCCTAACCACGAGATTGAAGTAACTAGAAGAATAAGAATGGGGGTGGAGCACATTCGGCAGGCACTCTCAAATTATGACAAGTAGATTGCCACTGTCCCTCAAGAGGAAGGTATATAACAGCTGTATCTTGCCGGTACTTAGCTACGGAGCAGAAACCTGGAGACTCACAAGAGGGTTCAACTTAAATTGAGGACGACGCAGCGAGCAATGGAAAGAAAAATGGTAGGTGTAACCTTAAGAGACAAGAAGAGAGCAGAGTGGATTAGGGGACAAACGGGAGTTAAGGATATCATAGCTGCAATAAAGAAGAGGAAATGGACATGGGCCGGGCATGTAGCACGTAGACAGGATAACCGCTGGTCATTAAGGGTCACCAACTGGATTCCCAGAGAAGGGAAGCGGGGTAGGGGGAGACAGAAGGTTAGGTGGGCAGATGAGATTAAGAAGCTTGCGGGTATAAATTGGCAACAGCAAGCACAGGACCGGGTTAACTGGCGGAACATAGGAGAGGCCTTTGTCCTGCAGTGGACGTAGACAGGCTGATGATGATATATATATATATATATATATATATATATATATATATATATATATATATATATATATATATATATATTATATGGCTGACCTTTTTTTGGCGCTTTCAGTACAGCAAAACTAAAACATTTAAAAAGATTCGTCGCAATTATCGGCTCACAGCAGCTTCGATAGAGCAGGGATGATGCTATTCATTTTTGGTGAAAGAAAATGATTTTTCCCGAAGAAGCAAACGCTCTGAATGGTCCATAAAACTATTGCTCGTTCCCATCCATAGCAAAGCAGGCAAAGCATCAATAACAAAGCAAGTACAAGACGCTTTCGCGCCTTCTACTGCAGCCAGCTTTGCAATGCTACAGTACAAGGCGTCGCTAGGTGGCCCGCAAGGCAAAGAGCCCTCAAGAAAAATTTCATAGCAAAAATGTTTGAAAAAGTTTCACTATAATAAAACAATGCCTGGCAACAGTTTAATTTCCTCGTAACCATGTATTGAAGCGACTAATGTGGTAAAGGGAAATTTCGCCTGAGTTGTTGGTTTTCCCCAGCGTGCAACCGACAGTGACCATTGTCGAAAGTGAAAGTGGGGGGGGGGGGGCTCATCCCCACCTACTTTTTTTCAGTGGGGGGCTCACGCCCCCCCTTGCCCCCCGGGATAATAGCCTCTGGACACTAGAATGTAACCCGAACCTTTTTTTAAATACTCAAGTATTTTGTGAGAATAGCTCCGAAAGTAAAATGTCTGTCTATTTTTCTGTGTGTCTCTCTTGCCACCTACGTCTCAGTAATCCCCAAAGAGATGCTAGTCTTTAACTGGTGTCACTGAAATATCTTTGAAAGGACTTCTCGCAACCTCTGAGAAATGTGGCCGTTACGTTACGGGGGAGAGGTCATCCATCGCTCTGCTGTCACGTCGCGCAGTCTTATTTGCTTCCTTTTTAATTCCTGTCAATTGCGTCATAAGCGCGCGTACCCATGTTTTGTCAGCATCGCCCAACTAGATCGACGCACTCACTTTCTCGTCAGATGAGCAAAAACTGTGAAGCCTATAGAAAGGCGTTATCGTTACCACATAAGCCAACTGCAAGCAATTTGCGCTAACCACGGTAATCAGTCTCGCACTTGCGCACTTCAGTCGAATTAGGCAGGATGAGGTGCTGCTACAGTGGGGAACATAAATGTTAAACTTCTAACCATCAACCGTGCAACCCCAACCCGCATTAGAAAATATTTCGCTGACGCAGGCAATCGGCTGCACTTCGGCACGATATGACGTTCACTGCTTGACGAGTGAGTCGGATTCAGTCGGGTTCGACAGCTGAACCTCCCTGACCCTCCTCCTCCTCCTCCTCCTCCTCCTCCTCCAGATTCGACAGGCACCGTTGTGTTCTCTGCTTATAGTGGTTACAAGTGTGTTTCCTGTAGCTGCTTTGTTGCCAGGGTAGCACGACCAAATCAGGCAATTAGCCTGCTCAGCCTTTAGTCGTGTCTCCCAAAGAAATTGTGTAATGATTTCGCCTCGAATAAAAATAAATCGAATCAAATTGAATCAAATCAAGTATGCAATTTTCGGTATGGTACATAAGGTGCAGTGCTATCATCTAGTTGAACTAAGCAATAGGCCAATTAACATTACCACGTATCGTGTCAACGTAGCTCGTTAAGTCAGCTACAAGAAGTGTAGCTGACTTAAGCCTAATGAGGATCATAAACGTGGCGTCACTAAGTGTGGCCAGCCAGTGAAGAACAGTTAAACGAAGAAGGCATTGCGGGACGCCTGGTTGTGAGTGTTTGCAAATAATTGCCAATTACGAGATGCCATTCGAGTCATAAACTTCTCCTTTATAGATCTTTCAAAATAAATAAAGAAATTGTAATAAAAGACACATTTACATCTTGAATTGAGCCGAACAAGATGCGCGCTCAGTTATTCTTGGCGGTTTGTGGAACAACAACAAAGAAGAAAAAAAGAGAAGAAAGAAATTGGGGCATGGACGTACTATTAGTGGGAAGCCCAAGGAGGCAGGGGACCTGGTGTCTTTGCCTTCCTCTTTTCCCTCACGCCCACTCCTCTTTCCCATCAACGTAAAGGATGGTAAAGGAGGAGGAGGGGTATCTAGGTTGCTCCTTGAGAGGAGTAACTAACCTGCGACACCCATTGCTCCATTTAAGGGGTGACTGCGGAGTTACCCTGCATTCTCATGGTTACTTCTCAAAGGAGCAACAGTTAATTTTCGCAAAGGAAAACTAATATTTTGGTTGATTTAACTAGCATTTTGAAGTGCGTGCAAGCACGTAATTATGGACATACAATCAACGGGCAAGCATCACACACAGAAAGGAATTCGGGAAGATTTACAGCAAACGCACGGGATTTGAACTCTCGACCAGTCAGTCAGCAAGGGCGTACACTAACCGCTTCACCCCGCCATCCTATGGCACCTTCAGGAAAGAAACAGGCTCGTGTATGCGCCAACGAGTCATTCGCACACCGGACGCGAAGATTTTCGCAGTTACTCTACAATCAAGGCACTTTCCTCTACAAGGAGAAAAGCGCCCCTCCTTGCCGCGCCGTGCGCAAACGTTTACACTCATTTCGTCTTTTGAAGGAGCAAAGAGCCCTTTTCGGGGTAACTGTGCAGTTACTCCTAAACAAAAATTAGAGTGTACGCAGGGCTTTGCTTGCTCTCTCTATTTGTGCCTCTTTATTGGGTGTTTCGTTCTATCTAAATCTCCCTCTGTCTATTGCATCCTCTTTCTTTCTACCCGCTTGTCTTTCTTAATGGTAGACTACGACTAATTTGTTTAGTCTTCTCTTAAATATTTTTTAACCTCTAGTTCTCTCTTTGCTTTTATCGCTTTTTCTTTGCGTACTTGTTCTCTTGCCTTTTATGATTTTCTTTATTCTTTTCCTTTATCTCTTTTCATTTCGATCTATTTCTGTTTCTCTATTTGTAATCGTTCCTTTGCTTCTAGGATTAATTGCATCCCACGCCGGACAACATGGCCACACCTGTTCTGGGAGCGAAGCAGATGACGAACAAGAGGGCGATGAGTAATGATGATTATATGTGGGGTTTGACGTCTCAAAATCACATACGATTGTGATTACGAGAGACGCCATTCATTTAACGTGCACCCAAATCTCAGCACACTGGCCTACAGCATTCTCGCCTCCATCGAAAATGCAGCTGCCGCAACTGGGACTTGATCCAGCGACATGGCGATGAGGAAAGATATGACGACCGTGGTGATAGACTACTTATTGGGTCACCCCACGCAGCATACGAAAAGTTTATCAGCTCCGCCGTAAAACAAATTAAAAAATTAGACTTCACATCATAAAAAAACACACGGTTAAAATAGCCGGACTGGACCGTTTACGCCTTCGACTCGTCCAAGACGAATGCGCCAGGGTTATTATTTGAGTTAATATTTTTTTTGTCGACTCAAAACGGCGTCGTCGGTGTGGTGCAATCGCAATCCCTGTGCGTCCCGACAGCTCCAACAGAGGCAACATCCTGAGCTGCGAGGTCTTGCCGCGAGAAGGCGTAAAAGACAGCAGCAGGACAGGACTCCTGCAACACGTGAAGCCCGGAGAAGGCGTTAGGATAAACTTCTTTTCAACTTGTTTTCTTTCTTGTTTTTTTCCAGCTTCTTGGGGGCAGAGGCTGCTGCGGGGAATAAGCAGCACCAGAGTTCAGAAATAGCAATCCAGCGGTTCGTAAATAGCGGCCTCGTACGCGCGTATATATATACCACATGTGTCCCTTCTTGTGCGTGCGTGGCATTTGTATGTGCGTGTACTCACTGAGAGAAAACATCCGTAGAGCGCGTGCGACCGTTATACTTCTTGCCTCTTTCTCGAACCGGCGCATTGTCTCTCTCAACCCGGCATTCAGCGTCTTTTGTTGTTCGCAGTGTCACAGCCAAGTCGGTCTTCCATCTATTCCTGTCGTTCGTAGCTCCACGGTGCACCCTTCCAAGAGCTCTCCTTCTCCCACGTCTTTCGCTTCACATTCACATTCTTCCAAGACACTCCTTCTCGTTAACGCTGTTCCGTCGCGCGTGTGGCTTCTCTCGTTATTCTAAATGTAACCCTAACGTATTCTTAACACAAGGTCTACCACAGGTGAGTGTGGATAAGTGAATAACATCGTTCAGTTCCTGCAGGCTTTGGGGCTGGGTTCCCACCTAGGAGCTGCAGCCGAGATACCCTGCCTCTTCGCAGCTTCCCTGGTCTTACCCTTAGAACTTGTGGAATCGCGTTCGTTGTTAGGCACAATGATTTGCCTTTGCTGGGAGTTCTGAAGCCCGCACGCCTCCGTGAAACCCTGAGACTAACTCGTTTGGGGGCGTAAGTGTTCGCCACAGGACGGAGTGCCACGTTACGATCTTCAAGTATAGTGCACCAAAAGTATAAGGGAGAATGAGGCCCAGACCGAGTGATAGGTAAGATCTGCTGCGGGTGCTACGGGGCCCTACTCCTACCCAGGAGAGGCACCACGAACGAATCACCAGGAAAGGCGTCAGAGGAGGTTGACCTGCCGAGGACAGGGACAGGACGTGAGAGGGCCATGGGAGGGCCCACCTGCTCCACTGCTGTATCGCAGGTTTGGCGTTGGAATTTGGAAGAGAGGTAAGGTGGGGGATTTGGATAAGGAGAAAGATATAGATGGTTTGGGAACTAATCGAGAGTAATGATATGTGGTTTAGCGGATGAATGGGGGAGAGTGTGCTGGAGTAGATGGAAGAGCGTTGGGTAGCATTGAGTAAGAAAGAAAAAGTGAGAGATGATGTGACTACCACCGCCTTCCGAGGACAGCGCAATAACGTGATCCTCCCTCTTTTCATTTTGTCTTGTTTCGTCCAGCGAGTCTAGGAAGCTGCCAGGATTCAAGGAATCCTTGCCGCAACCTAGGCGGGGCCACTGACCCCCCCACCAACTCACCGGACCTTCAATAAAACTCGTCCTCCTCCTACATGGTGTTAGAAGTATGCACTGCGCATCTATGAACTTCACATAGCACAGCAACTTTTCCTGAAGTGTAACTCACCATACAACATCCCCATGTCTGTCAGCTCAAAGCTTGCCCGTTGCTATTGCGCGCGTTGGTAGCGTGCAACGCGAGTCGCGGTTCGGTCAAGAGGATTGGTGCCGGGTTCGCGCCGACGTCACCCAGTGTCACGCGAGTATCTCTCAGCAACTGTGAAGAACCAACACCTCTGAGAAGCGGGCGTTGACGGAAGAGGACATCTCCCCCCACCCCCCTCTTCTTTCCTTCCTCACCTTTACGTGCTCCGATTCTTCGCGTGCCGTTGGCTTCCGCCGTGGAACAAGGCGACCCAGAAGACGACTACTGCGTGGGCTATTGACGTCACGACGTGGAGGGACGCGCCAAGCTAAGCTAAGCGAAGCCGTCGAGCCGGCCGCTTTAACGTTTCATCGCCCGGCGGCAAGCGCGGGTCGCTCGGCTCCCGCGTTTCCTGCTACGTTGAAGTGAACGGTTGCCGTGCTCACCGTTAGGTGTGGATACCACTTTTTATTTTATTTCTTTCTCCTTTTAAACGCAACAGAAAAGGAGTTCAGGACTCTCGGATTTCTTAGTTTCACTCTTCAGAGAATGAATAAATAAAACGTGTATCGCAGATATCGCATCGTCTGCTGAAGTGACTGGTAGAGAGGATCGGGCTGGTCCCCATTCCGGGACTCAGCTGGACCGAGCTGCAAACCACGCACGCTCCACGAGGCTCCGTTGTTCTTCGAGAGCTGGGCTGTACAAATCCTCCATTGCGCCCCATTAGCTGCATTATTTTCACCATACTTGACTGGAAGGACTGGACCATGCAAAACAGGTCGGTGCGGCTGCCACGAAATTTACACATAGCGCAGTACTGTCACAGACCTATCTTGTGCAGCATGGCGACGCCGCTGTGTACGCCATCGTACGAAACCTGCACAGGCAGGTCTCCTCTGCTTTACTGAGCTCCTTCGCGGTATGAGAGAGAGAGAGCTTTTCGTCACAGACGATATAGCGGGAGTACAGCTTCTCAAGTTCAGAAAGGAAAACTTGTAGCCTTGGGCCATCGCGGGGACCTCTCATGCGCTGTTCTGGCCGAGCGTGCGCCTATGCTTATACAGTGGTGCATGTACACATACGTACCGTGGAACTCGAGTCTGAGCTGCGCGATCTCGCTGCGCAGTTCCTCTTCCCGGGGACCCTCGACGGCCATGAAGACGGCGCCTCCGATGACCACGTACACGATGAACACGACCAGCAGGGCGAGCACCTCGCGCTTGCTCATCGTCACCGCCTGCGTCACACAGACACAACGTCACCATATAAACACAGCCAATCATATCACACACTGTCATCTCGCGCGCCCGTTGCATTCAATTACCCTGCGTTCGAGGGAGGTAAGTCTCGGTCACTTAACGAGTCAGAGTCAGTAGACGTATTGGAACTCATGTTTTACTTGTCCAACAACAACATTTAATCGCTGCAAGAGATCGGATGCCATGTGTATTTTAAATACGTTATTTTTTAATTGATGACTCTATATGTACTCTGTTTTCTGTTGCTAGGACACCTCTGCGATACATATCACACGATGTGCACAACACAAGCATTTATAGTTCTTTCGTTGTTCCCGATGAAAAGAGGTAGAGGGCCTGACCCTGACAGCTTTGGCGAATGGAAACCACCCGAATATGAATGACGCGTTTCAAAAAGCTGTGGTAGTTAGCAGTAGCTTCTCGGCCTCTGAAATTATTATTCTAGTTGCGAATCGTTTGATCTTTTCGTGAAAAAAAAGAACTCCTATTTTGACCATTTCCGTTAAACTGAGCCCAAATGCACACAATTGAACTGGCTGATGAGAAAATAGGTCGCGTTAACCGAGATTAACATATACCGGGTTATCACTAAGCCTATTCAGAACCCCCCAAAAGTGACGATTCCCAGCGCCGATATTACGACTTTATTCTCTAAAGACAGTCTTGCCGCTACGCCGCCATCTAGATGGCTTATAGGCCACGCCACTGAAATGGAAGATTCTCAATGAAAATTATTCTTCTTCGTCCATGCCTTTCGCGCACACGCTTGCTGTCATATTTCGCTGGCCCTGTTCTGGGTAGGTATAAGGTGTACGCAACAAGTGAGATAATTCACCATCGGCTTTCCTCCCCATGAGTCACTATACCTTTCGCATGCGATACAATTTAGATTCCAGGAACCTGTAGTGTTGGGAACTCTTCCACGTCCATCAACGTATACTCTTCAAACATTCTCCCCACATACTTGCACGGAGGATCCAGATCACACCAGGGATTACACGTTTCTGCGATGCGCGTACAGTGAAGCTTATTGTACAAAGGTAACGGCCCGAATCTGTCGCACAAAACGTGACGCTTTTCACATGCAGTCGGGTGGATGCTCCTCGGCCACTTCCTGGAGAGGCCGTCGTGGACTTCGCTGCCAGATCCCGGTGCATCAAGTTATCGCGACCGACATCTACGCCATCTCGGAACACTTCCCAGAGGCGAATGAGCGTCTGCAAAGTAATCAATCATCTCCTCACCATTTGATGATTTCTTCAATGGCGAGGGCTCTTCCATACCGAGATTACGTCATTCGTATGCTGTAGGAGAACATTTGTTTCAGCAATGACTAAAAAACCTAGCACCTAGGATTTAGGTTCAGTGGTTGCATGGCGAGCAATGCGGATGTCTGCTTATGAAGAAAGGACTGACTCGTAGCGCCTTTCAAGGACAGCCTCACAGTGCCTTTCTTTTTTGCTTTATTAATGACTGAACGTTCCTTTTCTTTTTTGTACCCTCCCCACTTATATAATACCCCAACAGGGGCCTTCAAGGGTAAATAAATGATGATGCTGACGATGCTGATGATGATGAAGCGTGAAGCCTTAAAGATAAAAAATTAAAGGCTGGAGCCTTCAGCACGTGAAAAGGGGGCAAAAACAGTGTTTCATGGCCAACCTGCTCCACTGGTGGAATGAGGCGCGCGAACTTCGTGCGGCCCTGAGGGCCACCACCTACCTTAACCATTTATTCATATCAAGGCTATAGCCTAGATATTAAAAATTGAAAAGGCCACGTTCGCGGGGTATATAGTGGACGGTAAAATAACCACACCATCTCGGTTTGCCTTCGAGATACGTTATGTATAGGACAATGCATGAGGGACGCGGATTCGAAGAGTTGAAACTTCGGCACATTCGACATATTAGAAAGTTATTACAGCGCGTATACACAATCTTAAGTTACGGGACAGACCTCTGTTCATCCTATGCCGTGTCCTACTCTTGCATGCACAGTTAATACTTTCTGAAGCACACGGGGCCCTGCGAGTTCTTAGATTTGGGTCAAATTCGGTGACCTGCCGAAATGCGTACGAAACCACGAAAAATCGCTTTACAGTACAGAAAAAAGGCAACAATCTCCTGCCGCTTGTCTTTCCCTGTTCTTGTACCGTACGCGGGCTAAAAAACTCGTGCAATAGTTGTCGCTTCACACACGTGTTCCACGACACTGTGCCCATCATAGACAGAGCGGCACGCGGTTTCATTACACGGGGTGCTATCTCTTCGTAACTGCATTCGCGGAGGCCAGGGCTGTGGTTTGCGACATCCCAGCCAGGGCTGGAGATGCGGGGCCCGATATACGAGTCGGCAGAGGCCACGGGCGTCAGCCCTCCCCCGTCCCAGTTCATAAATATCACCGCATTGCTCACCCATGGCTGTCGCTTTCTATGCGGTGCTCCCAACTGTCTCATCACTGGCTCGCCTTTCCCTGGTTCTCACTTGTCTAGGACGCCGATGAATAACATTGCATAGAAATGTGTTTCGGTGAACGAAAGACGCACAGTACAGCATATGTGCGATACTATAATGGTTCAATTTTCATAACAACATAAAATTTATTGCAAAACAAATAAAATTAAAGTCTGAGGTTCTTTTAGAAGGCCTGGCCTCCCACCGCGGATGTGGTGCCAACAGCACCAGTGGAGGCTGGCAGTTGAAGAGACCGATCAATCGACACTGTTCAAATTTTCTAGTCGCCCCTGACACTGCCACAACGTGCGACTAAGCATGGCAATCTCGCCACACGATCTGCATCAGTTTCTAGAGTAGATGTCTAGGTTCTTTTGGGAAACCACGAATTTCTCAGAATTGGCGATGTAGCGCGAGCGCATGGCTTTGATCCCCAGCCATGACAGGGGGTGAACTAATACACTCAATAGTATTCTTTTATATTAAAAAGAATTTTTAATAGTAGCACCGTAAGTAAGAGAGAGAGAGAGAGAAAGAAACATTATTAGAGTGTGGAGGGAACGACCGTAGCTATAGCAGGACTTGTCCTGCTACTGTGCACAGGTGCGAAATATGTAAAGAGTGGGGAAACGTGACCATGGAAATAGGAAGATGATATGTGGGGTTTAACGTCCCAAAACCACCATATGATTATGGGAGACGCCGTAGTGGAGGGCTCCGGAAATTTCGACCACCTGGGGTTCTTTAATGTGCACCCAGATCTGGGCACACGGGCCTACAACATTTCCTCTTACATCGGAACTGCAGCCGCCGGTGCCGGGATTCTATGCCGCCACCTCCGGGTGATGAGAATGGAAAGACGTCATGCGTATGTATAGAATAGCTACGGCACGTTGTGGTTTCTATAAAGCCTGTATATAAAGTTCCGTCCAATGCTCTTGAGAAAACCTATAACGGTTCTTATAGCAATTTTCGACACTGTCTGATGGCGCACTGCAGACAAAGCGCAACTTTCACAGAGTGCTTCTACGACGATTCCTACCAGCGTTGAAAGCCGGCTCTTTCCATTGCTCTTACTGGCCTTTCACCAGCGGCGCCCTGTCCCAGTGATGGCTCCTTGCAATGTCCACGCAACGTCGGCGGCGCCAGGTCCGTTCCGTTCTACCCACTGAGGTGGGAGGGGAGTCTGCACCTTCGTATGCAACAAACTAACGCACGTAACCCACGACCTCAAGATAGAAGCAGGCCGGTTGGAACACGTCATGGTAGAGATCGTGCTAGGTACCAGCAACCGTCAGAGCATTTTCATTCTTAATATATACAGCAGTCCAAAGCAACAAAAGCAAGGGTTCAAGACGGTTCTAAAGAAAGCTGTTAATATCGCCGGGGAATGCCCACTCGTCATAGCAGGTGCTTTCAGCGCCCCTCATCATACATGGGGTTACAAGTACAACACTGGGAAAGGAAATCGACTTTGGCAAAGTGCCAGTGAACTTATCTCACCCTAATCACAGAACCCAGCCTACCTACAAGGCTTGGTACGTCTTGCTGAAGGGATTCCACCCCGGACATCACATTTGTAAGGAACATCAAGAAGGCCCAGTGGATGAACCTTGCTGTAGACCTAGGGAGTGACCACTGCATTCTTGCCACTACCTTCTCCGTGGAGCGTAAAAAGCAGAGAGAATTCCACTTCACAGACTGGGATAAGTTCAGGAACATTAGGATGGAAAGGGAACAATATGGCCACAGACAAGGCTTGGAGCAGTGGGTCAAACAGATTAAAGATGACATCAAATCCGTCTCCTCCACTATTACCACAGATTTTCCGGTTGAAAGAATGGATAGCCGGCTCGCTCATCTTCTTGAGGCAAAGCAAGCACTACTGAACCGTTGGAAGGGTCAGCGCCTGAACCGAAGACCGAGGAAGAAGATAGCTGAGGTAAACAGATCAGTCGAGGAATATTGTCGCGCACTATCCAGGCAGCAATGGGACAAAATCTGCAACTCCGTCGATGGTCAGATGCGCAATGGCAAGACATGGAATATGTTAAAGCATCTCCTCAACGAAAACACCACCAAAATAAATCAAAAGCATGTTATCGCTCGAATTTTGCATAAAGAGATAGGGTGCACTACAGAACAGCAAGTTGTGCAGCGGCTCGTGCATAAGTACCTCCCAATCAAAAGAGGACTGGCACCACCAAGTAGACAGTACCAGGGCAGCCCCAATCCAGGTCTTGAGGGCGACTTTAACATCGAGGAGATCAGAAGGGCCTTGCATGATCTCAGCGGCAGGTCGGCCCCTGGCCCGGACGGTATATCAAACAAGGCCCTTCGTAACCTTGATGATGATTCAATTGAAACCCTGAAGGATATGATCAGTGCAGCATGGAAAGAAGGCAGGGTACCAGAGCAATGGAAGCTGACCAGGATGATCCTTATTCCTAAGCCAGGAAAGCCCCCTAACTTGGACAACCTGAGGCCAATATCCTTGATATTATGTATCGGCAAGGTTGCAGAACATGCCATACTGCACAGGATAAACAAGTACTCGGAAGATAACGACATATATACACACAATATGGTTGGATTCAGGGCAGGGCTATCCACACAAGATGCATTGAAGCTTATCAAAGACCAGGTCATCGACAACAAAACGAGAGACGTGAGAGCCATTCTGTGCCTAGATCTAGAAAAAGCGTTTGACAACATCCACCACTCATTCATACTCGAAGCGATTTCCAAGCTTGGTCTGGGAAAAGCCTTCTATGACTACGTATGGTCCTTTCTTACAGATCGAAAAGCCGTGATGAAGATTGCAGATATCGACACCGCAGCAATCGAACTAGAAGAATGGGGCACGCCGCAAGGGGCAGTGATTTCACCAATGCTGTTCAACATTGCCATGATTGGACTGTCAAAGAAATCATCGAGCATTGAAGGATTGAAGCACAGCATCTACGCAGATGACATTACCATCTGGTGCACAGGTGGAAGCGAGGGCAGATTGAGAGCACCCTGCAACAGGCGATTGAATCCGTAGAAGAGTACCTTCGTCCTTCTGGGCTCAAGTGCTCCTTGAGTAAGCCAGAACCTTTACTGTATCGGACTGCACGTCGGGGACCGAAGCCTAGGGGATGGAAGCCGTTAAACCAGATAGACATCCACCTCCGTACAAATCAAGGGGATGCCATCCAGAGGGTCGACTCCATCAAAGTCCTGGGCATGCTGATAGAGTCTAGCGGCGCCAACAGCAAATCTATAGCCAAGTTAACTTGGAAAACAGACAGTGCGGTGCACCTCATACGCAGAGTGGCCAACAAAATAAATGGGATCAAGGAAGACAACCTCTTCAGGTTGATGCATGCGTTTGTTCTAAGCCACTTCACGTACGAGGCAGCAATGCACAACTGGTCAAGAGCAGAGTCCGAGACACTGAATGTGCTCCTCGGGAAAGTTATCAAGAATGTCCTGGGCCTACCCATACATACCAGCACCGAGCGTCTGCTTGAGCTTGGCATACACAACACGCTCCAAGAAATAGCAGAAGCCCAAGAGAGAGCACAGTTTGCAAGGTTATCTACAACAAGGTCGGGGAGAATGATCCTGCAGGAGCTGGGCCAACACCCAATGGCAATCAGACGCAATTACAATGATATCCCCGATAACATCAGGGAGAATATCACGGTGTCTCCTCTACCAAGAAACATGCATCCAGAACACAACGTCGGAAGAAGAGTAGCGAGGGCCAGGACTATACTTTGTTAAGCCTCAAACGAGGAACGAGGGGTCGTATTTGTTGACGCGGCTTCCTACGCCAATGGGAAAGCGTTTGTGGCAGTGGTGGTCGATGGGGCTGGCCATGTCGTCAACTCAGCGACGGTCAGGACGAAAGACCCAATCATTGCGGAAAAGGTGGCCATCGCCTTAGCACTCAAGATGGATAACACATAAGTCGTCTACAGTGATTCCATGGCAGCACTACGGGCGTTCGACCGAGGGACGGTCTCTGAACAAACGCTGAGAATACTCCAAGGCAAGAACATAACGCATCATCTTCTGAGTTGGTTCCCAGCTCACCTTGGGCAAATCAACGATTCCCCTCCCAATCTTAATGAAGCAGCACACGAGGCGACGCGAGAACTCTCCAACCGCGCCTCCCCGGGGATGCATTCTAGCGGTGAAGGGGATAACCGGTAAATTCTTACAACATATAACGAGCTCACTAAACATTTCTACCTGTCTAGAAGGATTTTCCCTCCACCTCACAAAAATCTAACCCGGCCCCAAGCACTTAAATTAAGGCTTTTGCAAACGCGGATGTACCCTACTTTGAAAATGTTACACATCATGTACCCTGACCCATACCCAAGTAATCTTTGTCCACATTGTGGGGAAATAGCTTCATTAGAACACATGCTCTGGCAGTGCACCAAATTCGCTCATATATCGAACATCACCTCTGCCAGATGGGAGGCGGCAATCCGCAGCTGGTCCTTGGCAGATCAGCTCTGAGCTGTCCACCAAGCCCGCGAGGCGGCTGAGGAGCTTGGCATCTCAGTCCCCACGTGGGAGCTGCCCGCAACACACTGTGTTTTGGAGGACCAAATAAAAGTTTATCCAATCCAATACCCACTGAGGTCATCAACACGCACAGACAACGCGACGCGGCTACCAACAAGAGAGCACCATTTGTTTTCTCCTCTTCGCGCATGTGCACAGCACGCAATGCAAGCTGTTCTTCATATACTGTGCGCGTCTCATGACGTACGCGTCTCATTCTGCTTACCGTGCGCGTCTCACTCATGTAGTCTACGTCTGAAGAGAAACAAACAAATCACCTTGATGCGTGCTTTGAGCAACTCTAGTCGCTCCTTGTTTTCTCATCTTCTATGAGCGAAAAGTGCGTCATGGAGCGGTGACGGCGTTGAGGCTCTTAAGAGCTTAAAACTTGATCCCACTATTTTCTAAGGCAACACGAGGAGAGACGAAAGACTCATCATGGGAGCCTTGTAGAACGAAACAAAAACACGCGCTCTCTCTCCATGTTTCAGCCTTTAATCTTCGCTAAACTGAAATAAAAGGCCCGGCAGACGCCGTCTGAGGGGAGAGAAAGGATAGGAGGAGAGGCGGACGATGGAGAGGAGGTGATGATAGTGCACGTCATCACTGACGTCAGCACTCAGCGGGGGGGCCTCCCCGAACCTCGCCTTCACTCGTTTCCTTGCTTCGCTATTCCTTGCGCCCTCTTTTATTACGTCGCCGCCGCCGGAACGCTGGTTCCTGTCAGAAAACGGCCAGGCGAGAAAGACAGGAGGTGCCGTAAATTAAGCACCCGCCACACTATCTCCATGCGTGTGTAGAGTCGTTCTCTTCTCTATTTCAAGCGATGTTCCTGGTGGCACCTCCAGGGACACGTTTAAGCTGCCCATGCAACAGTCCCTTCGCTTTCATTCTCCAGTAAGAGGTGAAAGAGCTGTAAGCATTTTGGTTTCGGGTGAGTGAGCTCATCTGGTTCCCAGACGCGGTGTTCTTGGGACGGATGTGTGTCGCGCTTGGAACAGTCGGCACAGAGTATATAGATGGATGGAGGAGGCTTGACTTCACCAAAAAGCATGCGCGGACGATTCCGCGTATGGTGGCCGTCAAGTTATGGTTGACGACGACCTGTATGGCCTCAATACCACTACCTTTGTCGAAAGGACTGTCTGCGTTGGCCCACAGGCACCCATAAACGGAGCCTTCTAAATGCGGTAGTAGCAAAAAGAACGCGCAGCCTAGTGCATAAAAGCAGTGAAATATGATCCGGCAATATATCTTAAGGGGATGTCACTTATACAAAGTACATTGTACAAAGTACATACAAAGTACGCCTTCGCACTTGAAAGTGACTTTTCTTCCTTCATCTCTGTCACTTTTAACGAGAGCCTCCCAAGTCCAGTTGAGTTGGCAAACTTTATTGTGTATGGGGCTGCCAGGAATCCACCGTTTGAGCAACATCTTCCGAGGTCCTCAGCGATGGCCCCTAGCCCTACGTTCTTTAGCTATTAGCGTATTATACTAGCAGTGTACACGATTGCGATGGGAAACAGCGCACGACTGTGCCTAATTCACACGTGAACAGAAGGCGCAAATGTCGCACTTCGTGTCTTCCTTTCGAACGTTGGCACTCGCGCAGTGTTCTATGAGAGCTTGAGGATGTGCTTGGCCCTTTCGTTGAGAGCATCGAGAGGCGCTACCAGTTCTCATTGTTGCGGACATCAGCGCCGCTCCACTTCAGCGTGATGCACACCCCGGTTGAGCGCTTCCATCATCGGCGCTCTTGTTGTATCGCGGGAGCCTCGCTGAGTTTCCAGTAGCTGCGTACGGTCTCGCTGTATTTTTTTTACTACCTCAATCACACACTTTGCCGTTCGCTGACCACAGCGTTTCCACCCGGACCACGTCCGTCCGCACTTATTTCTTAGTGTGTATACGGGACAGTTCCCGGGTGCCTTCACCCAATATTGTCATAATCCAGCCATAGGCAAGTGGTTCAGGGTAAGCGGCATGATTGAAATAAACAGCTAAAGTGAAACCTCGCAATGTTTGCGATATGTGGAGAGAAAATGCCTCAGTTTGACATATTCGGGACTCACTGTCCAAATGTGTGACAATATAGTGTTGGTATCATCATATGAAGACATGAATAAAAGATCCAGCAAGTTCCACAGCGTAAAATCTACCGAACAGCGAAGCCATTTGTCACCCCTTTCCGTCAGTTTTTTTTCATTTCCTCTCTTTATTTAACCCGGCTGTTTTATTTCATTTGCTTTCATTGTTGCGCCTTCGCTACTATTAGTTAAGCTATCTGGTCTGAGCGATGGTTCTGTAAGACATGGGTTTCCCGGGATATTCCCCATTAGATGCGGACAACCATGCAAACATGGCGACTGTCCACATGTTACGTCTCCACATTCTCTCCCTATAGAAGGAGCATCACTCTCGGCGAAGCCCTTCCCACCGATTCTGCTCTCGCCCCCCAGATCACGTGACTCGCGAACGCCAACGCCACCTACGCTTGTATAGGGCCTACTGTGACAACTTCGATGTACTAACAGTGTATGTAAATTATTACTAGCCTGTACCAGACCAGCCTCCACCGTGAGCAGCGTCATCTATCCCCCTTTGCCACGCATCAATGCCGTCAATTTCATGTCACCGCCGCCGCGAACTCGCCCCACAAAACAGACCGCGAAGTCGGGAGACAGTCGTGGCGTCGTCAGTCACGCGTAGCGGGCCCCGCGACCTCCTTGACGCCGTGAATAGCAGGCCGCGTGCCAACTCGTTTTATTGCCACGTCTCGCTCCTGTCGTGTAAAGCGCAAACCGCTACATCTGAGGCTTTCCCGAGAGAGTACTTCAGCTGACGCATGCAGAGCACCGATCGTGAAAGGTTACGCAGGTTCCGAACGTCATAAATCATCTTTGAGACGATAGGATACAATGAAATATAGGTTGAAAGATTCTTCAACCCAACATGTACATCGCGTCTTAGAGCTGTAAGCTGGCCGTAATGTTTATATTTTAATGTTTTCAGGACCACGAAGTTCCGTACATCATCTTGCCGTGAGGGAGGGGGGTAAGATGATGGATGGAGCTGACTTTGCGTTTGGGCACAGCAGTCTTAAGCAGGCCTTTCGAGGGTCACAAGTACGATAGACGCATCATTTCGACCGGTTTCAAAACCAGAGTCCCTCCCTACGAGACGCGCAGTGCTTCGGCCCGTGTTGTAGTAAAACGCCATGCTTGAAGTGTCGAAAGGAGCTGCATGATATGCATACATCGTGGCATCTCTTAGATATCCTGCCCAGATGTCTCGAAGAATTCTTTGTTTCTCAGCGAAAACGTATGTCACAGTATTACATAGGCAACGTCACTTGCCTAAGACTAAATAGGTTTCAGCTCAGACGAACCGGATGTACGAGCACAGACAAGGACATGAACAGGTACTACTCAGAGTTCTTGTCTAGCGAGGTATACGTACAGAAGGGTGTGTATAGGCTCTCTCACAGCGAAGCCCCTCCACCACGCAACCCTCTTGTACACGTATACACCCACTCACAAGCAAAGCATTATCGGATACTAAAATGGAAGAAAAAGCAACTTCGCTGCTGGTAGGGACTGAAACCACAACCTGGACGCACAACACGTAGGCGCTACTGCGGATAAATAAACATCGAGTGAACCACAAACGAGCAGGTGGCCATTCGCCGTTTTTCCTCTCTACCGTTTCGCTTCCGAACACTTCAGCCGGAAGATAGGCAGCAGGGTGCAGAGCGTGGCAGTGTACCGCGCACATTTCGGTAAGTACAATATATTGTACAATGCTGATTAGCTTAATAAGTAATAATAACAGTGCAATAAGACCGCAGAGGAGACAGAAGAAACTAAAGCGTAAGAGGACCATTCTGTTTCATCTTCCTCTTCTTCAGTGGATGGTTGCCAACCCGGCACAGCTTTGTTTAACCTCCACATCTCTTTTTGATTCTTCTGTTCTTTCTCTTTGTCCCCTGTGGTGTGGTCCGGGCTAGTGTGGTCCGGGTTAGTGATTCTAAAGCATGAGTCACCAACACACCCCGGTCCAACGCTCTTCCTGACCGGCTCCCGTAATAGAACATCCGCGAAGTTATCACTCGAATGGCCCACTCCATTCCGTCTTCCTTAACCGCGGTGCGAGACGGAGTCGCGCGGATTTCACAAGTTCGCACCTGTCCCCCATTCATCGTGACGTTCCGAATTCCTCTCGAAAGTGGCGCATATAAGCGGCATACTCCTCCGCGATCCACTAAATGTCTCGGCGAACTAGCCGACAACACGGTGTTCCGACCCCAAGCTCACCTATTTACGTCGCTACTGGATCACACGCCCTGCATCGCCCACATCTCTGTGGCGACAGCGTGTGCTATAGGAGCGCAAACCTTGGCCGCAGCCCTATATACCATGTGTGTGCGTATCTACGTGAGCCCTCGTTCCTCGACACTGAGCTCTTCAGTGGAGCAGATCTGGGTCTTGCTATCCCCCCCCCCTCCTCTATACCTGCATCCGTCTAGTCTTTACCTGGCACCACCTCGACCTCGCTCTCAAACGGTTTTCGTTTGCACGTGCGCGAGCGTACGCCATGGAATGCCTCGATTTGTATACATACAACGCAACGTTGTATGTAGAAAGAACTAATGAGCCTGACATGAGTGGAATGCAAGACCGCAATGGTCCGCGAGCATAAACCGTCCCGCGCATGCAATATTTTGCGTATATATCGAGGAGCTGGTATGCCCCGTGCCCTGAGCGTTGTTTCTATTCTCCAAACTGGTTTTGTTTAAAAACCAGCACACACGCGCTTAGAGTCCTGCGCAGCTCGAGCATATGATACAGTAAGCCATACGCCAACGCCTGTGTTATCGTTTTTTTTTCTCGTCCGTGTATGTGTGTACTAGCCGTAATGACAAATATCGCTTGTTATACGACGTCACTCTCGGTGATATTGATGATGAGCGGTGCATTCCAGTTTGCGGGATACATTTGGTAATTTGAAAACTCACTGTCAAGTGCCCGAGAGAAGACATTGCAACAGAAGGCGACAAAAGCTCTGATGAAATTCCTACGTGACACGGACTTGAACAAGCGGCTTAACAGCAGTGTCACACACCGCGAAAGACAAGACTGGACTATGTATGACTGAGTGTACGCGCGTGTGCTGCCGAATGTGCTGTGTTTATCTCTCTTCTCTCTCTGCTCTCTACCTTTCATACCTCATTCCCCTCCCATGCGCAGGGTTGAAACCGGCTGCCTATAGGCTGGTTAACCTCCCTGCCATTCTTTTCCTCCTATTTTCCTTCCTTAACACCCCAGGACAGCGCGCAAAATTAAACAGATTAAACAAGGGTTTAAGCCGGGTCACCTTAAACGCACCCAGCGAGTCGCGCATTACGTGCGTCTCCCATCACAAAGAGGGAACGCGGTCACCTGGTAATCTGTGTTGAAACGGTCTGTGGAACCTGCATCATCAGGCTAGAGTGACTTTAGGCCACTCTAATCAGGCTGTTTCCAAATACTTTTGTATATACAAATCGAATTCATAAAGTTTTCATCATCATCATGATCATCTATTTGGTAGGCTGGTCCTTCCTTTGGTCTGAGCTCACTGTGACATAATCGCGTCACAGGAGTTGCGCCAACGATCACGCACTGAGCGGTAGTGCCCATGCGCTGACTTGTGTCGAACTCTCTCCCTCTCTCTCTCCCTCGATAACTCTCGCCAGCAGAAATACGAACGATGGCTGACAAGCGTGTACCACGTCATCAAGTCCAGCCTAGAACTCCTTCCTCCTCCCTCTAGCTGTGCTTACCTTCATTGCGATGCCCAAAAACACGAACATCACCAGTTTGTGAGAGAATTACAGCGGTAGTAGTACTACTAGCAGTAGTAGTAGTAGTAGTAGTAGTAGTAGTAGTAGTAAGAGAAGAAGAAGAAGAAGAAGAAGAAGAAGAGAAGAAGAGAAGAAGAAGAAGAAGAAGAAGAAGAAGAAGAAGAAGAAGAAAGAAGAAGAAGAAGAAGAAGAAGAATAAGAAGAAGAGAAGAAGAAGAAGAAGAAGAAGAAGAAGAAGAAGAAGAAGAAGAAGTTCCACTACACGATACTATCTTGTCTGAATGGTAAAAAATTATCGCACTTTTCTTGTTTTTAGGTACGTTCTTTCTTCTTTTTGTTGTGAATATTTAATACTTGAAAGGTCTCAAAATTCATATTATCACTTCTTGACCAACTCCTTAAGTGGGTATGAGCCACGGTAGATGCATTATGATCATCATCCTGATCACCATCATCATCACCATCACCATGCAGCCGTCTTAGACTTGTATTCATAAACGCTCCTTGACTTGAACATGACTTGCCTCTGCCTTCAATGCAGCACAAACGCATTTCGGAGGCGCATGCATTAGGCTAGCCCAAGGTAGCCCAAAGGCGCAAACGCGTTTAAAACACGCTGCATTGAATGGCAGTGGCATGCCAAGTCAAGGAGCGTTTCTGAACACGGGGTTTAGGCAAATGCATAACAGGCTGTGGGAACCTTTTTTTGTTTTTTAAGGGCGAAGCTCCTTATGGGCTAGAACAGTCCATCCCTCCGGCGTAGCCAGCACAGCGTATCCAAAGACAGACAGACAGACAGACAGACAGACAGACAGACAGACAGACAGACAGACAGACAGACAGACAGACAGACAGACAGACAGGCGGACGGACGGACGGACGGACGGATGGACGGACGGACGGGCGGACGGACGGGCGGACAGACAGGCAGACGGACAGGCAGGCAGGCGGACGGACAGACAGACAGACAGACAGACAGACAGACAGACAGACAGACAGACAGACAGACAGACGGACAGACAGACGGACGGACAGACGGACGGACAGGACGGACGGACAGACGGACGGACGGACGGACGGACGGACGGACGGACGGACGGACGGATGACAGACAGACAGACAGACAGACAGACAGACAGACGGACGGACGGACGGACGGACGGACGGAGGCTTCGCCCCACTAATCATCATTCACTCCGTGGATATGCTGCGATTTTTTTTTTTCACAACCACTCTTTCCTCTTCCTTTTTACAATCTTTGTGCAGGTGAGCGGAAATGCTCGAGTTTTTGTCGCAGACGCCTGTGTCTCGCCCTCAGCAGCATCTGCTGCTGTTGCTTTTGCTGGCTGCGGTCCTAGCCAGGAGACGGTTCGTACGGTGGAAGGGGAAGGGAACAGCAGACGGTCTTGTGGGTGAAGTTCGGGCGCTATAGAAACAGAGAGAAAGAGGGCGGAGGCCCGGAATAGTGCTCCCGAAAGGACCGTCGTGAGTCGGCGCTAAGCTGCTCTTATATCACCGTCGTCGCGCTAGGAAACCCCAGAGTCGCGTGGGACAACCCGCTTGTCGAACGACATGTAGCAGCGCTACACCGGAGGCAATGTCCGCCCATATCCACGACGAAGCGTTCCCCACAAGCAACGATATGGATTGCACCTTATACCAATCTGCAAAAGGTGCATCTTACGTTGCCAATCACTTCCGATCGAGCATTGCGCAGACACTTCATCAATGTATGATCTCATAAAAGTTGGGTATATCATCTTGCTTTTCTTTGAGATAGTTTGAAACTTTTGTGGCTGTTTTGTGCGAAACTGAGTTAATTAGAATATTTCGCGTTTTTGTTATGTTTTCGGTATGTATCTTTTTGTTTTTGGTATATCTAAATACGTGTATTGCAAACGTGGCGTCGGGACTCTGTCAAGTTTCTTGCGTTTGAAGCGACACTTACCCACAATCTCCTCGACTGTTCAAACAAATAACAAAGTTATTATTATTATTATTATTATTATTATTATTATTATTATTATTATTATTATTATTTATTAAACTGCTGGTACTACAGTTGCTATTATTGCATAATCTCTCCAGCCTGCATCCCTGCGCAGTTCTTGCGCAACTCGACATTGCCTCCAAAGAAATAAACTGACAAAACCTGATCTCTCTTTGAGGATAACACAGTGAAGGCCGGACAGACCCGTCATCGCTCTCGCGTTCACCGTATACGCGCGTCGTCACCGGTCAAGTGATGGTCAGCGGCTCGGCTCTAGCTGACGTAAAAAGGCGACGACATCCCTTCCGGTGTGACTAGTAGGTCCTCCACCCTGGCCCGGCCGAGACATGCCGTCCCTGCCGAGGGGCTCGACTCGGCGAACGTGCTGAAGCGAGCGCTCCTCCTCCTCTTCACCCTTTACCGCTAGGCGGTGCATGAAATTGCGTGCAGTGCTGCGCAAGGCTCAGAGATCCCTGGCAGTCAGGCCTAAGAAGCACAGTGTTTTCGTCACCCCATTCGTCGTCACTATGGATGAATAGAGTCGACAGTGAAGGAAAAGTGCAAGAGCGCTTGCCCTATGAGAACAAGAGGGGGGCAAGCAATGCTTGGCGTTCACAAGGCTGACGTACTGGCATTCTTTTTTTGATTATTTCTTTACTTACTTTTTGAGTTATTTCTCTGATTCACTGATCTTTCTTCCTTTCGTGTCCCATCGCCAAGAAAAAAAATCCTGGCGGCGCCCCGGTCCACTGTGCTTCTTCTCAACTGTTTCCTCCCTCCATGCTACGAATAAGCCCCTTCATCCACGTTTAAAGGTGTACCGTCAAAATCGCCGCATGCGCTGAAGACTTTAGCGAAACTGCCAAAAACAGGAGTGGTGCGGAGGCTGGCCCCCTGCAGGTCCCATCGCCGAGCATCCCGGGGAAGCGAGTACTCAAGCGAAGATTTCCGCAGGGGTGCAACGACCCCGGTTGTGTCCGACCAGAGACCAGACTGCATCGATCGTTGCTGCAGCCGACACAATGGTCGGACACTTTCCCGGTCCGAGTAGCTGGCGCATTCGAGCGAGCAACCCTCGGGCAGGCACGGGATCGCTCCTCTGGCCCCGGACCGATCAACCGCCACTTCGCAGGACAGCGCGGGCGCTCACACCGACTCCATCGGCGGTGGGTTGCATTTGGGCAATGGTACGACGCAAACCGTCTTCCAGGAATGATCCCACAACACCTCCCATACGCAGCAACGAGTGCATCGCATCGTCACTGGTCTGGTGGTAGTACAGCGACGAACGTGAAATATATATCCAAGCATATTGTGCTAACTACTTTGGCACAGAGCATAATTGATTGAGAGTGCAGCCAGCCATAGCGGTGACCCAGTGATTACGGTTATCGGTTACTGACCCTGGCGTGCTTGATATACTGCCGTTCTTTCCTTCCTTCCGTTTCTTTCTTTTACTTGCATTCCTTCTTTTAGATGTGAAGCATTTATCGTCGAGTTCAATCTGGTGTGTGGCTTGACCGGCACATGCGCGTCCCTCCGCCTCTCCTACGCTCTCCCCCTCTCTCCCCTCGCAGCACCGACGCAGATGTCGGAAGGTACCCAAGACGGCAAGTATACCCAGACGGGAGGTTACGCAGACAAGGAGGTTTCCCGGGCGGCGAGGTTACCGAGATGGGAAGTTACTAAAAAGGATAGGTAACCCAGATGGAAACATTACCCAGACGGGAGGTTACACAGACAGGCAGGCAGGTATCTCTCTTTCTAAGTGGTTATGAAGAGGAAAAGTTCCCCCTGTAATTGTCCATCAATAGGATGTCACCTCAGCAGGTCGGCACAGGGATGGGGTAATGGGACTGAAATGTATGGGATAGAAAAAAGACAAGAGAAGATAATAAAAAAAGTAGGACACATTCGAACCTCCTCCCTCAGCACGCGCTCCAACCACAGCGACAACACGCAACCATCCGGAAAAGCCGCCGAGAAGGTCGGAGAAAATTAGTCGCCGTAGAACAAGCTTGATAAGCAGGAGTGGCGCTATAAAATAAAATGGGAGCGCGCGAAACACTCGCCTGGGCGCGTAAAAAGAATTCAGTTGAACTGACGGGTGAGAGTCCCAGACGGCGAAGATACCCACACGGGAGGTTACTCAGACTGAGAGGGAGACAGAACATTTTATCAGGCATATACAAACAAAACATGTTGGAGTGAACCCTAGTCCGGGTTCCCTATGATGATCTCGGCGACCACCCGGACCCGTTGAAGCAGGACCTGGAGGACCTCGGGAGTCCCATCGCGGAGGGCATCGTCTCACAGCTCTTTGGTGCGGAAGGGGCGCAGGATAGCGGGAAGGGGAGGAAATAATTTTGTGGCACACTCCAGTGAGACATGAATCAATATAGTTGGGAGGTAACCCAGAAGGCGAGGTTACCAAGACCACAGATTAACCAAGTGGGGAGACTACCCCAAATAATGGTGAGGTAACCCAGACTGACGTCCGGTTGGCTACCATGAGAGCAGCTATATAAGGCAGGCGGAAAGGCCCACCACGCCAGCCCCATCACATGGGATGCGGATTCAAGGCAAGCGGCAGAGTTATATTCGACTCTCTTGGTGTGAAACACACACACACACACACACCCACGTATACTGCCCCAACTTCTGCCGCGCCACAGAAGATACATTGCTGACTTCTGAGGGCACATTGCACGCACGTGGTGACGGGCAGTTTCTCATTTCAGAGGGCGGGAACGGCGACCAGTTTTCTTCTGCGACAGTTTCTAAATCTTGTTTTCTGACTTAATCCCTCAGCCTTTCTACGCTGTAAAACACGTCGCCTGTGGCGGAAGGAGACGTCTTTTTAGTGCTCCTGGGAAAAGACCAGACCTTTGCGTATAGTATGATCCCACAGTTCCGTACGTATACTTACTGAACCGTGGATGAATACGTATAGTCGGCCGAATCCTTAGCTATCGTGCACGACTGGCAGTTTTTTTTGCATACTTTTGTCGTAAGACTAAATTAAGATTTAAAAAATATGCGAGGACAAGTGTATGCCCACAAAGCATATGTACATGAAGCAATTTACTGTAACTTCATTCCATAATATGGCACTGAGAGACAAAAAAGTGGCTGCTGTGCACAATATAGTTAAAGTTTTGGCTGACTGTACATATTGATCACGTCTTACACTGCCGTGATGAGCTGCTGCTGCCAAGTGAAATCTCAGAATAATTATATTTCTGATCGGCGTGAAAGCAAAATTGAATTATAAAAAAAATATTACTCCCTTTTATTCTTCTCACGGTCTTGAGCACATGGAGCATACATTTTATACCGTTCAATTTCGAATGCAGTAGCTCTGCCCCATACAGGCTCAGTATGATAAGTGGAGCGGGTGATGCGCGCATAGCTCAATCTATACCAAATGGTTATTTTTGTTCGTGTCAGCTTGTGGAAGCGAACAATTGCCACGTTGCATTGTGACGGCATCTCAGTGAGGCGAAGTGTAAAGAGGAGTGTTAATCAACAAACGAGACAGTAACAGAATTTTTTTAACACTCAAGCGGCAACAGCTTAGCCTCGTGGTTTAGTGTTGATCGTGCCAGCGAAGTCTTGAATTGCTACTACAGCCCTCCTGTTGGTATAACTACGGTACGTCGGAATATATCGATGTAGCTGACCCATCGTTATAGATGTGTGACAGTAAAAGCATTTTCGCCCTCCTGGAAAACTTGCGGTTTGCGCAAGTGCCTTTTAAAACAGGATGGTGTCAGAGAACGAGTGCACGTTCTCAATCTCCTTGTGATGCTCACTGTCATCATTTATTTTAATCAATTCTCAACGCTGCGTATTCTACCGGTAGATTTCCTGGATATACAGCGCCAAGCTTTCTCCAGTATCTGCATTGTTGATCTCACTGAGGTATACCAGGTGCTTTAAAGACTCGCTACATAATTAGCGCTTCCGCTCACTTGGTTCGTGCTATCTATATATGGAAGTCATGATCGTTCGCGCGAACTTGAGCAGGAACTAGGGGCCGCAATTATACGGATACTGCAGGCGCGTTTTCACCTTCGGCGTCGCCGTCATGCTCCGTATTTCTTTCCCACAGCTATCATCTACTTTGCGCTGGAAGCGTTTGCATGCAGATTCCACGAACTTCGCGCATCGCATCCAATGAGCAGCCGGTTTTCTTTCTGCTGGGCGACATCTTGAGGCAGTTTCGGGCTCTAACGTGATGTGCGAGGAGCATTCGCGGCCTAGCAGTCAGGCTGACCATGTCAGGGCCCGATACTGCCTCAAAGTGTTGCCCTGCAAAGCAAAAAAAAAAAAAACCGTGTGCTTGCGTGCTCTGCACAGAAGCGGCCGCGGCTGTACATAGCGGTGTATAGCTGTCATCCACCTCACTCGGCTGCACGCATTGTTTGGCAGCAGTGTGAGCCCGATGATGGACGCGACTTAACGCAGCCTGAGCGTACAGTTGATCACAGTCCACGACTGCGGAGGCTAGTCCTTTTGACATCTCTGCGGTTAGTGCGGGCAGTGTGACTGTGTCTTCGCAGATCGTGAGACTTCGTTTATTATGAGCTCTTTATGTAAAAGCACAGATGTATCGAATGTATGTATTTGTATATAGATGACATCCACCGCTCTCGACTGACAACCCTCGCTGGTTGCGAGCCCGTGACGGTGGAGGGCAGCGAAGATGCACTGCAGACGCTCGATTAGCCGACACCACTTAACTTAAACGGCGCTGCATTGTTCTTGGCGCGACAGAGTGGCGCAGAGAGCAGAAGATGGCGAGTGCGAAGACAGGAGAAACAAACAGCACTACCCTCCCCCCTCTCATCAATATCCTCGAAATGATGCAGCGTGGTTGTAGAGGAGGAGGAGGGGAGGTTGTTTGGCTAAACTGGGTGCTATATAGGATAACGAAGCGCTTATTATTCACCAAAGGCCGACGCTCCTTTGAGGAGGCAAAAGAAAGGGAAGGCCACGACGCAACGCCATCCCGGAAGAAAGAAAAAGAACTTCATGAGAGTGACGGAAGCGAAACTCGACGCAAACCGAGAAAAGGTCCTCCTCGGGCGCTCCATAAACCTCACCGCGCCGTCTCTATGTTTTTGCTGGCTTCAGCCGGAGGACCCGCGCTTTCGTATACAACGCGAACACACACACACACACACACACACACACACACACACACACACACACCACACACACACTCTCTCTCTCTCTCTCTCTCGTGCAAACACACGCACATACTCAGATGCACACCTCGGGGAGATCGTGCTGCGGCCATCACTGCGCGAAGCGCCCTCCTACGGGCGGTCCGTTATTAAACGCATCCCCGCGTAATGTGCACCCCTTCTCTTTTTAACGCATGTTCGCCGTCCCGACAGTAGAGTCGCGGCCGGAGTTCAACGATCCAGTTCAGGGTCAGGAGCCCGCGCACGCACGCTTGCCCATTGACCTTCGGAAGCTTTTCTTTTTTTTTTTTGCTTCGCTACGTTTTTCATTACCGTTTCTCCGAGCGATAAACTGCGTTGAGTGAAGCTGCGCTCGACTATATATTTTCTCGCGCCCCGTGGTGGTCTTCCTAGAAGACACGATGGACGACTGCTCGTGCAGTGCGTTGCTTTGCTGCTGCTTCCTCATCTGGTCCCGGCCGGCTACTGCCGACACCGCCTTCTCAAGTTGTGTATAAACCGAACGGCTGGCGCCGACGCCGGGGCTCGGGGGAACGAGTGGAGGGGCCGGGCATCGTCGGCATTTCCTTGCTCTTCAGGAAGCGCTTTACAGTCTGCTAGAAAATGCTGACCAGGTGGCAAACTCCGAGACTGGCAGCTCGTTTCGCAGTACTCCGGGCGCCTCGTTGTCGACGGAGCGCATTATATCGGTGGTTTCAACTTTTTTTTCTGTTTGAAAGCACCGAGCGCCAAGAGGAAACAGTGACGGAACGACTGAAGTGGCTAATGGTGAGCCTTGACAGACAATGGTCATCGTAAAGAGTGTACTAAGTGTGCTAGGAGCCGTCGCGTTGCAATGACCGTTTAGTAGCAGGCGGGCACCCTGTTGTGACCTAAGTACAATCAAAGAAAAGATAGAGTAAAAGGGTTTAACTTTGGCCCACAACAATAATTGTGAACTGTCTTGAGTTCCTTTCCTTGCTCGCGACTCGTCCGGCACTTTTTGGTCCTGAAAGACACGCACGTTATCTGTGTGACAGTTTTTTTTTATGAGAAAGTGGTGAGCGCCAATTTTTCAAGAAAGAAAGCGCAAGCAAGCCGGCTAATTATTATTGTTGTGTGACTAAAAAACACCGTTTTTACTCCGTTTTTTTAACATTGTATAGTCTCACTACATCTTTGACAAGTCGTACCATCGTGCACTAGGCTGACATGGTGCCCCGTTTCGTACAGGTGCGCAGAAAGTACGATTCGTCGAAGATGCCTCACCAACCGCACTTGTTCATATTTGGCCGAATCAGACGGTTCGGCCGCTGCCTTTCGCAATGGAAATACGCAGAGGCAGACGCCATGACGCCCGTTTATGGTCGAATCGCCTTCAACTTTGTATGTATTGCAGCAACAGAAGCGAAACTTTCAACTATACATATACTTTGATGTATAGGAGAGCGAGTCGATGTCCGCAGCCCGCTTTTCGACCGTACTATATACTAACTCGATTGAGGCCGTACGAACCTCTTGCACGGGTGTAACGCTATCTTAAGTCCGTACGCACGTTGCAGATGCACCGAGAAAGAAATTCCTCGTAGCGTTGTATCGTACGCGCCCACGCGTACAAAGAAAGCTACCAGAAATTCCGTATCGAATTTTTCAGAAAATCTTAAGCTCACCAGTCGACATGAAATTCGTCATGGTCCGGTGCCCCAAACCGGAAGCAACGCCTCGTTGAGTTGTTCTCGGGTTTCATCCTCGAAGCAAGCCGAATGGTCTCATCAGTCCATGTTCCTTTATCCTCCGCTTTTCGTGTGCTCCAGAATTCGCGGATCACTGAGACAAGTCTTTGAAAGGTTGAGCAGAATATAAAATGAGGAAAGTGTATGGTGTCCAGACGTGTGAGCTGCCTTCCACATTTCTTTCATCTTGCGACGCTTTCTCCTTATTTCGCGTAACTGTAAACGAGTTGCGGGAAATCACTTAGCAAACGCTTGTCAGGTCGCGCGCGTGACTTCAGAGTGTATACCGACAGACGGAGCGAATTCGTGGAAGTCCAACGCGGCAAGGGCGCATTAAAGGAGCGACATAGACAGGGGCGTCGAAAGAGAGAAAAAATATATAAAATAAACGAAAACAATTGACGCAGGTGTACGACGAGAACGGCAGCAACAAGAACAACCGAAATTCGCGCGTGCAAGATTCCAAGAAAGCGCGCGCAATCGCACCGAGGCGGGAACGCAAGTGTATAGCGACCCGATTCCCATACTCGCTCGCGCCCTGACGTCACAACCGGTCACGCCCGCTGCGTCAACGAACCTGTGACCATTTGGGCTTGCGCACGGAGGGGGAGGTGCTGCCTTCCCCCCCGTGCACACGCATATGTAGGGGGCACTGTGAGGGGGCGCTGTGACAAACCAGACAGAGTGACAGAGTGGGAGGCGCTGTTACGAACCTTCGCCACCCCTGAACAGAACCTGACGAACACCTACATATATGCCTGTAACACGATTGCAGGTTCCATCGAAGATTCACTGATCGAACAGCTTGTAAGCTGTCGCGCGAACCGAGCACTATATTCGTTGCCGCAGAGAAGCTCGGTTGATCTGATATTTATACGAAGTACGGGAACTCCGACGCAGCGAAGTCGGTATAGGTCAAGGCAAGAGTCCTCTTCCTCGTCAATCGGGATAAGCGACCGTCCGTGGCGTTGGTGTGAACACGAGTGTTGCAAGGAAATGATAATGTGATATGACGTCATCACGACGTCGCAGTTTACCACACTTCTGCAATGTCGTCGTGACATGACAATACAGGATGCGACATGATGCCATAAATAAAGGGACACTAAAGAGAAACAATTGCTTGGTTTAGACTGACAAACAGCACTCTGTAGGGACTCTAATGCCATTTTTTTGCTATTTTTAAATTCATCATTAGCGGAGAAAATCAAGGTTCAAGTTTTCTTTTTAAATTTCGCGCCCATAACCTCGTGCGCGACGTCGGAAACTTTAGAATGCATTTTTCGTGCTTTTTGGCTAGATGAAATTTTCGGAAACTTCCTATGCCAGCTGTATGGACCCCACAGATGACAATGTATTTCATTTTTGTCTATTAGAACCTACGTAGGACCCAGTACACACCTTAAATATTCGTGACGTCAACTTATATATTCGTGACGTCATGGTGTTTTGTCCGAGAATCTCAAGGTGGTGCCTCCTTCCGCGTTGGCCCCACCGTGGTGGTCTAGTGGCTGAGACACTCGGCTGCTGACCCACAGGTCGCGGGATCGAATCCCTACTGCGGCGGCTGCATTTCTGATGGAGGCTGGAATGTTGTAGGCCCATGTGCTCAGATACGGGTGCACGTTAAAAAGCCCCAGGTGGTCGAAATTTCCGGAGACCTCCACTACGGCGTCTCTCCTAATCATATGGTAGTTTTGGGACGTTAAACCCCACACATCATCATATTATAGGTGAACATAGGCCCTGTGCCTTGGAGGACAAAAATTCAACCTGGTGTAAAGTTACGAAGGTAAAAGAAAGACGAGAAGTAAAGGAGTCCACGAAGTAACACAAACGGGTACTAAACAAGAATGGCGTTAGTGGCGTCCTGAAAAAAACACGATAATAACAATTTTTGTGAAACGGATACATGTTAGAGCAATCTGAGACAGCCTAATTAAAACATCGTCACCTCGTTGAAAGTAGAGTGGTTCCGCAATCTTTCCGCACTGTGCTTTCACGACTTTTTTTTTTTTTTGCTTAGCAAGCGCCGTATCACGCTAAGAGTAGTGTTGTCGGGATTTCGGAATTGTACTTTACTAATACATGAAAAAAAATTGTTTTGCTTTTAAGTGTTCCTTAAAGTGAAGCTGTCGCTTGGTCAAATGTCGACTGTTACATCCCAAAACTACAACGTGATTATGAGGGCGGTGCCGTACAGCGGAGGGATTCGGAAAGCTTTATGAATCTGGTATTCTTTAACACAAGCCATGCAAGACAACAAGGGCGCTCCCTATTGCACAAGGTTTGGACCGGGCTCGGTGCGAAGAATGGGCGAAAGCTGCGATATTGCGATCCCCGGAATTTTTACGAGTTCTTGCGGCGCGTTGTGTGGGCCCTCGATCGGAGAACACCTGGGTATCCGCGTTCGATGGGTTAGAAGAAAGTCGTAAACCTTACCGGCGAATAAATACTCGCCACTTACTCTCCATCTCCACTCTTCGCTTCGATTGCACACGTTTGACTACTTACTTTCTCGCGTTCTGGGCTCTGGGTGCTACTCAGTTTCGTAGTCAACGCTGTTAAAGTCACTCCTGCCACAACAATGACTCCCTGCTTGTGTGGTGTACTACCAAAGTTCCCACATTGCATGGTCGTTCGTTACGTGAGCATTGTGCGCGGTGTTGTGCGTTTTCAACGTGGCGCCTTTGTGTCGGCTTGAACCCAACTTGTAGCGGCTCGAACATAACATAATGTATATAGCGGAGTGACATGATATTGTTAGAAGGTGCACCCCACAGCATACCGATGTGACCCAGCTGTAAAAGCACTTTCGATCATCTATCGCTAGGCAGCACGTCTCTGATGCAGTGAACGAAACGAGGCGATTTTTTTTAATTATACCAAACCAAATTCATTGAACAGATAGGTAGGTCAATAAAAACGCAGATAACGTTAATTATATTTAACTGAAGATTAGTATTTATGGTGTAAAGTGAAATTTATTTAGTGGACAAAAATTATCTTTCCGTCCGTGGGATACAAATAAACAACCTTTGAATTCTTTGTCGACCTTAATTTCAATTTATGTCATAAATACTGCATTACAAAAAATAGCAAATAATTTTCCCTATAATTTCCTTGTCATAATTTACTGTTCTATTTGTATGGCTGAGTTTTCATATGTAGTGAGTACTGTGTAGTGTAAGCGGGGGTGGGGGGGGGGTGGGCATACCATGAGCCGTGGATGGGATACAAATCAACAACCTTCGAATTCTTCGTCGACCTTAATTTCAATGTATGTCACAAATACTGCATTACAAAAATACCAAATAATTTTCCCTATAATTTCCTTGTCATAATTGACTGTTCTATTTGATTGGCTGAGTTTTCATATGTAGTGAGTACTGTGTAGGGTGGTTAAGGGGGGGGGGCATACAATGAGCCGTGGATCTTAAAGCGAGGAAACTTTAGTTCCGCTGCTCAAATCATGCAGTGTTCGGCATGAACCAACTATAGCTCTGGTGAACATCGTTTTGAATATAACGACGACAACCAGCACAGGGCCGACCGGCTAGCCAAACAAGCCACCCGGGCCCAAGGATTTCGATCCCGTCACCTGAGGCACCGCCATGATGATCGACGGAGGCTGGGGTGGGACTGGGGTAAATCCCATCTTCACCGCACATCGCCCGAAGGAAACTGGCGGACTTGAAAGTATGAAGATAAAAACTCGGTATAACCTGAAATTATGAGGATAGTGGTATAACTTTAAAGTATGAGGGTATGAACTCGGTATAACTTGAAAGTGTGACTATACGGGTATAACTTGGAAGTATGAGGATACTTGAAAATATGAAGATACGAACTCGGTATAACTTGAAAGCATGAAAATAGTGGTACAACTTGATGGAAACAACAGAATGAGGATACGAAGGATACGAAAAGTATGAGGATACGAACTCGATGTACCATACGGAACTGCCGTCCACAACACCGTAGCTCGCGTCTGGCTGAATAGGTCCCCTTCACGAGCGAATACACGGTCTTTTCGTGCTCGTTGACATGCACATACACGCCCTCTTGATGCGTGGACAATGGTTTACTCTCGAACTGACATTTTCAGAAGCAGCCTCGAACGACGTCAGTGAGAGTGGTATTTAAATGTGACGCTACGCTACCTGTGCAGTGACCCGACTGTTTACAACCGAGAGTAATTGAGTTGTACTCTGATCATGTACGACGATTTGTATTTGTCCAACACTGGGCTTCCGTGAATGAACGTGTGACATACAATCTGTCTGTGGCGGCGTCTGGCACGGCTCTCGGAGGTGCACTTCTCTTTCAGATTTTTCTTCTCTCATTTTTTCTCGTTTTTGTGCGTCCCGTCCGGTAAAAGATACATAGGCAAACGGTCGATGTAGGTAGGTTTCTCCAACCTTTACTGCGAAAGTGTTTTAGGCTGAGCTCCATCGCAAAGTTTGTCGACGACCTTTCCGCCACAAAAATGACGTCCGTAAATAGTGAGCTATAGCTTTTAGCATTCGTGCATCTTGACTCACTTCCTGTTTCCACGTCCGACCAACTTCTCTTCCGAGTTTTCACTTCCCGTTGTGACCAAATCAGAGGAACGCCTCTGAGACAAGTACAGTCATAACTGATCGTCGACGTTGTGCATATCCCATTGCGTTACAAAAAGTGCGACGGAGGAAGCCCCGGAAGGCTAATTCTCGTGGTGCGCTGCTCAGCGTTGGCTGAAAGACAAATATGCAAAGGAGTTTCGCTGCGAGTATAGATTGCAAAAGAGAATGTCGGATATATGTTACCATTATTAAAGCGGCAGGTGCAAGAAGTGGTGCAAAACTGACGTAACCTTCTTCGATCGAACGGCTCGTTGTGACGTCATAATGCGTCTTCATCTTAACGTCGTAGTCCACCAAAATGATCCCAGATGATGACGTCATCACATGGCATTTTCGCTTGGTCCAAAGCGGGCCTATCCTGGAGGTTGCGTTACATCGCGTGAAGTGCAAGAAACTATACTGTGGGAAGAGGTGGGGGACAATGGTATATAATTAATCGGGAACGTCGAGGATATATACAGCGTGCCTCTCACAATGCAGGTGGCTATGCATTCCAAGAAATGCGGTCCCCCGTTGTATTTCGACTTTATTTGTAACGAAGAGAGTAACACACTGCCGTTTTTTTTTTTTGTTGCAATACAAGCTGCGCCGATATTTGCACTCGTATACGTTTCGTGATCATCAGCCTGATTGCGCCCCCTGCCGGGCAAAGGCCTCTCCCATGTTTCTCTAATGAGCCCGGTCCTGTGCTCGCTGCGGCCTCTCCATACCCGCAAACTTATTAATCTCACCAGCCTACCTAACTTTTTCCCACTCGCATGTTTGCCTCGTCCTGTAATCCAGTTTGTTATTCTTAAAGACGAGCGGTTATCTTGATCACGCGCCGCATTTCTTGATTTCGACTAAGATGCCCTCAGCGCCCGTTTGTTACGTGTCCGACTCCGCTCCCCTCTTGTCACTTAAGGTCGCGCATATAGCTTTTGTATGATTATACACCTATCATTGTATGATTCTGAACGACTAGCAAAGCTGCAACCACTCGTATAAAGTCACGTCTTTGGTGTTTCGCTCGATGCTTACGTAAGAGGGACCAAGCGTTATTTCCTTTCGATAACCGACTCGAGCACGCGCGCACATTTAAAGCACAGACAGTGACGTTCGTTTCGACGAAGTAGACGTCAATCGCGCTGCGTCGTTACGTCATGACTTGCTTTTAAACACACCTTGCCCTACGCTACGGTCCGAGACAATTGGGTCACGAGTACAACAGCCGGTGGCAGAGCAACTGCCTTTGTTGTGTCGTTCGATCGCGGCATTTCTCCAGTTGCCGTTCTTGTGCAGACAAAGAGAGTGAAAAACAGAAAGACCCGTCGCGACCTGTTGCGATATCCTTTAGAACGTTGTAACAAGCTGCGTTGGTTTACGCAGTAACCAGGATGCAATAGATGAACTTCCGGTTGCCATCGCAAGCGCGAGAGTCCCGTGACCTAGGTAGAAACCTTACGTGTGACGTCATACCACCACAGGAAAACGTCAATGAATGAGAGAACTTCCATCTGGTGTCTGCATATGAGCGTCAATATATGTCGCTGCAGTGTCAGTGACTGGACCGTGTCAGCGGTGGGCGAGTAACCTTCTCTTTGACACTTCGTAGTTTTTAACGTTTTGCCAGCATCGCTACCACTCCACTTTTTTTTCTTACGCAGTATCCTGGCAGATGTCTTTTCTGATGAATACACTAAAGCTTATAACCGTCACACGTGGAAATGCCCTGAGCACCGCGGCCTGCCATGAATACTGAATCCCTCTCCAACCTATTGCAAAGCCGCTCTTTCCAGCACAACCCTTATACGACTAGCCAGCCACAAGGTGATCACTAAGTGCTACAAGTCAGCCAGGCGGGTATTGCCCTCCCCCCCACCCCAAGCTTAAAGGACGTCAGACAGTCGTCTAACGACAGCTGAAGACACACGCCTTCTCCAGTCCAGCGCAAATGCCGCACATATTCCCCGCGCAATACCTGAATGGTATACTCGCAAATTATGTCACGAAACTAGAGCGACGTTCTTGCACATGCCGTGGGAGTGCCCTGTAGCAGCAGCTAAAATGGACGTGACTCCGGATGTTCGTTCATAGAAGTGGGCAATCACTCTGTGCAGATCCAACTTCAATACGCGATAGTGGGCAGTCTAGTGGGCGAGGGAGCCGGTGATGAAGCAAATCTTCGAAGTACCCTAGGGGCAGACCTGAGCATAGGTTTTTAGGCATTGCCGGACTTTCAATAAAGTTGTTTCCATCTATCCAACGATGATTCATTGAACGGGACCTTAAGGCTCGACCTTCCGGGACTTAAAGAGCAAAAAGGGGAAAAAAATAACGTTTTCTATTAGTACCGCTCACTACCGCCAGGACCAGGGTCGACGGGGACGTGTCGCTCCAACAGCGAGATCATACGAGACGCTAGGGTCACATGACTCTATCGCATGTCGCTTGCCGCAATGCTATGTTTCACGCAGTGAACTTCCGATAACATCCACTAAGGGAAACATGGGCGCTGCGATCAACCCGTTACCGTGGCAACATGAATTTCAATAATCAGTCCGCTTACAACATGCGAGGGTAATAATAATTGTAAAAAAATCACGATATGATTGCGATGGATGCCGTGGTGGAGGGCTCCGGAAATTCGGACGATTTGGTGTTTTTTAACTTGTATACCTAACCTTATGTAGACGGGCCCCTAACATATTGCCTCCATCGAAATGAGAACGGCCTTCGATTCCACGACCCTCGGACCAGCAGTCGAGTACAATAAGCACAGCGCAGCAGGTGTTGCCTACAGCAGCGGAAGTGTTACGCAGCTGGGCACCTGAATGAAGGTCCGCTTCCAAGCGTGGAGAAAGGAAAAAAAATTAGGAGGAATAATTGTGCAATGTGAAAAAAGAGAGAAAGAAAGAAGGAACGAACGAGCAGCCGAATAATCAAAGAAAGAAAGAAAGAAAGAAAGAAAGAGAGAAAGGAAGGAAGGAAGGAAGGAAGGAAGGAAGGAAGGAAGGAAGGAAGGAAGGAAGGAAGGAAGGAAGGAAGGAAGGAAGGAAGGAAGGAAGGAAGGAAGGAAGGAAGGAAGGAATAGCACGCTCAGACGCTACAAGTATAATGTATCGCACGTTCTGGCGTCATCGACACAATGCAACACAACGAGGCCTTGAAATCACTGCGCCTCCTGCGTCCCTCGGCGGAATATATTCTACGCGAAAGATTGGGTATTGTTCACAAGCATATCGTCCGTATACGACCCGAGAAAAAAAAATGTCGATATTTTACGGCACAAAGCAGGCTACAGATGAGCACGTGTTAGTACCGTCTGGATGTCGTGAAGGCCACTGCGTACATGTAGGCCTCGCTTTCCCCGACGTGTTCGGCATATGCGAAAGCTATACGGGCTAAACTTATGCGCGACTCGTGCGTGTGCATTGAATATCGATCTGTACACGAGTGGTGACGTCGGTCTAGTGGCAAGGACACGTGCACTCGTTATGAAGTTCGGTTTCTTTTTCTTTCTTTCTTTCTTTCTTTCTTTCTTTCTTTCTTTCTTTCTTTCTTTCTCTTTCTTTTTCTTTCTTTTTCTTTCTTTCTTTCTTTCTTTCTCTCTTTTTCTTTCTTTCTTTCTTTCGTTCGTTCGTTCTTTGGTTCTTTCTTTCTCTCTTTCTTTTTTTCGCTTTCTCTTTCTTTTCTTCCTTCTTTCGCTTTCTTTCTTTCTTTGTTTGTCAGCACTTATACACAACTACGGAGGAACGGATGAATAAAATAGAGCATTTCAATAACAAACGCGATTAAAGGCCATAAGTGTTGGCTCAACCCATGCTCTCCCCGTTTTTGTACCATCTTTATTTCTACCATCTTGCGGTACCCTTACAAGCTTCGAAGTCCCCAGCACAAAGTAGCCAGCCGGTCTGAGATCTGGCTAACCTCCTTGTCCATGCACTTGTTTCTTCCCGTGCGCGCAGGCAAAACTATACGACAGCTCCACTCTACAAACTTCTCCCCTTAATACGCTGTCTCCCAGGAGTCACGTGTTCCGCCTGCCGAGGCCTTCCGCACTACTCTACAATAATTTGCAATCACGTTTTATTACGGAATGCGTATAGAGCCCACACATTTTCCGTATATTCGCCATATACACCGGTACGAATCCGACGGAAACACATGGAAAACGCTGTCTTTGGCTATAGCTGGTTCGTGACTCCTGAAGAAAAAGTATAGCGCATAACGATGCAAGGACGGTACAGGTAGATGGGAATGGTGGGACAATGCAGAACTACTGGAATTCGGTAACGAGCGTTTCCGTGAGGAGGCTACTACTGCGAGAGGGAAAGGCGAAGGGAAAGCTTCGCTTTTATTATTACAGCTGCATGATGCTATCTTATTTTCCCCTGTGCAAGCAGGCGCAGAAGCCCGTTACACGTAAGCGCACGTGCACAGACAGCATCTCCTCTCTCTCTCTCTCTCTCTCTCTATATATATATATATATATATATATATATATATATATATATATATATATATATATATATATATATATTCCATGAAAATAGAAGGACGCTGCTGTAAGGGACTCTGGAGTTGGCCTTGGTGCGAGATATTTTGCAGCGATGCGTCATACCTTATTTTGCACTATAGTCTTATCATCTGCCCCTCAGGGCTGGCTGAACTCACCGATAAAGCGGACAGACCATTCGCTCTGACCACTGGCCAAGCCCGAAGAGCATGAAACGGCATTAGCATCTGAAAGAGGCACCGCTACAGAGTACTTGCGATACAGTACTCCGTACTGGGTCTTTCGTTCCATCAAGCGAGCTCGTGGGAGCGTGCTGTGAGCCAGCACCGATTTTCTGCGGCTGCGTGTCCTGCGAAATTGCGTGCGTGCGTTATATTGTAAGCCTGCGTAAGAATGTTTTTTTTTTATTTGAATGTATATAAGGAGAGGTTGGTGCCAATGCGTGGCGCCGGCTATACTCCTCTTCTCTTGCACAAAAGTCGGCATCGCACATTTTGTCACCAACACAAGGCTATACATATGTACATAGCACAACGCTTACACAATGAGTTCACGTTTTTCAACACTGAGTGTCCACACCACACAGAAATGTATCCACGCTACATAGAAATGTGTCCGCACCACAATGAGTTTGTAGAAACACAAGTAATCACGCCAATTTAAAGTGATCACACAAAACGTGAAAGTTCAATAAAATGTCTAAGGTGATCTTGTCGCTTAAATACTGAACTGTTTTCAGCAAGGTTTTGCCAAAAAATATCATAGTAATCTGCGCCCTTTTTTATCGAGCAGTTTGGGGTTATCGAATGCTCTATTGTTTCCAGAACTCGTGAGTGGAAGTGTATCTGTATACCCTTAACTATACAATGACGACGCTAATGTGTGCTTTTACTCTATTACAAAGTTTCCTGTAGTGCATCTATAAATGCAGTGCACTTATCAAACAACACCAGTTTACTCGCCCGGCGACGAGCCACGCTAACGATTTAGAGACCAATGTGCGCGAGGTCCGATTACCCAATCGCGTTCTGTACTCTTGAAAACGAAGCTTAAGCGTTCTCCAAGTTCTTTTTTTCTTTTTTATGTTGGCACACAACATAAAAAATGTTATTATAAACATTTATTATGTTATTATAAACGAAGAAAATTTTATTATAAAAAATGTTATTATAAACATAAAAAATGTTAATGTTATGTTATTTGGTATTTCACGCATATTCACGTAACCTCTACCCGTATACCCTAAGAGAGAGGGAGAGAGAGAGAGATGCAAGGAAAGTCAGGGAGGTTAACCAGACGCACATCCGGTTCTACCCTGCACTGGGGAAGGGATGAAGGGGAGAAACGAGGTTGCCTTTAAATTTTCACGTTTCGTATGCGCTCATATCCGCGCAGAGAAAACACACTACTCGAGAACACACATAAAAAAGTGCTCGCGAGGCTCAGCCCCCCCCCCCCTTCTTTCGCTTGTCTTTTTTTCTTCACTCTACACAATGTTTCTTAAGAAGCTTCTTACAGTTACTTCATATATGGTATGAATTCCACTTGCTCTGAATCTAGGCTGCATTGCTCAGGATAACACTGCATTGCCGTGTTGCTGCATTGCCATACATAGAGCGCCGTGTTAACTTATAAGTATTTTGCTGCAGCCGTTTCGCTCGCTTATATACGGCACCGTTCAAGTATACACTGCTTTATCTCACACCAGTGTTTGCTATCGATGAATTACTCATCGCGTGTTTGACCTGGCTGCGCCGTCAATCACCGACGTCCGAGTCGTATACCGCAGCAGAAGGTTTCCAGAGCACGTGCACTTTTTTTTTAGTCACTATCGCACTGTCTCTAACCTCAGCGGGGAGCGTGAAGCTTCGCATCGAAAATGCCTCGGGAACAATGGCGAGATGTGGGCATGCTTCTATTCATAGGCTTGCGCACGGGAGCGAGGGGGGGGGCGGACATAGGGGTGCGTCCCCCCCCCATTCGCCTATCATAAGGGGCGCGAAGTCTACCCCATAAGCACTTCGTCATGTCGTTCTTTCTTGTGGTGTCATTTCGCGCTAAATAATAATCGCTATGTATTTGCACCATAGATACATCGACAGAATGGGGAAGAGGGGACGCCGGTCCTTCTAGTCATGTATGGAAAAGACCGATGAGAGGGGGGGGGGGTGCCACGATGGACCCCTGAATTATAACCCTGCGCTCGCCCATATGCTTCTATTCGCGAATGAGCGTCCGATACCGCGGCACGCATTGGCGTCTTCTACACAGACAATGACGTGTCCTGCACTCCATGCGTCATCAACGCGCGGTGCCTTGGTTACGGACGTCGCTCCGACAATCAGTGTCAAGGATTCAAGGTCATCTCAACTTCATCGAACCAATCGCGCGCTGCTTCTGGAGAACGCTACCGTCGGAAATTCTAATAATTAATAATTGCTGAGGTCTTACGAACCAAAACCGCGATAGGATTGTGAAGTAGACGCAGTAACAAAACGCTGAGGAAACTTCGATAACTGAGGCATACCTTAACTAAGTCTAACTCAGGGGTCTCTAGCATATTTGCCTTTGTAACAAACTACCACTGCGACCGAACAGTCAGCAGCCGAACAGCGCAACCACAGTGGCGGGTACACATCGAAAGTTCTGGTCTGTAGCAGTGCCCGCAGAGCGCGAGCCCTAAAACCTACCGCGTGCTCTTAAGTTGCGATCATGCGTTGGGCTGATGTACAGTCGTCAGCAAGCTTAACACGAACGCTCTGATGCGGGACCTGGATTACCTTTGACTGATTACGTCGGCATGCATGGATAACATCTCGGCAACAGAAACCGAAGCTACGCGGGACCTATTTTCAAACTGTTTCAGAACACACTGTGGAGCTTCTTGACGACTGTAAAACCATTGATGGTTGAATTGGTACACAATTTACGATTCATCGAAGGCTGCAATCGTGTCGCGCATCTATCTCCGTGGTTCATTAATCGATAGCGTCTATCAACTTCACTCACCTGAAGGAGAAGGAGGAGGAAAGATTGAAGAGACGGAATGGCCATGTTCATGCAACTTATGGTTGGAAGCACAGCTCAGCAAGGCAGTGTATGCAATGTTTTGCATTACGGGGAGCATAGCGGCCGTGAAACATACGTTTGAGTTGCAAATCAGTTCTACGCCATTCCGAGAGGTGGCGCTATGGTTGGGAGAGAGAAATTGATAACTATTCATTGGAGCGGGATCTTACAGTGACACGCCACCTGAGCTCGTTAATCCAGCTCGTGTGACGTTTTCGGGTTGGTGCAAACGCGGAGGAGGTCTGTACGAATCAAAGTCATTGTTTTAAAACAGGCGAATAGTTCAGACACGTCAACTGAAATTTTGTATAGCAATGTACCCTTATGTTGACGTATTCCTGTCTTCTTCTTCTTCTTCGCACCAGTGCATATCTATTATAAGAACTGATCGCTCACTTGAAGAAGCACACATCGAGAGGCCGCACACTATATATAACCGGCCGTTTAAAAAGAAACATTTGCCGCAGGTGAATAAGCTGTATCGCTTGCGTTTCGACTAAAACATTTTAAAACAGTGACGACAGCTCTGTCGTCCATTTCGACCTCGCTGGAATTTCAGTAAACACCACATGACCCACTCACGGCCGGAATGTCTGGGCAAGGCAGCTGCGAAGCGGTGGTTACTGCTATCAGATCAAACTGGCATAATTTAACAGATTACAATTAGGACGGGGGGGGGAGGTAATATGCGATAATAATGTATGAAAGTAGTATTGGAACGAAAGTGCCCCCGTCCATTTCGATCTCGCTGAAGTTGTTGTAAACATTTCGACATACGCACCAAACGTCTGGAAGCTGCAGCTGCGAAGTGCTATAGGTGTTTGCTAAGCTGTCATATCAATTTGATATAAGTGAATACGGGATAGAATACGGAGAGAAAGAGAGGTTCGGGTGGGCGCGAGGAAGTGTCTTATGAAACCTCCCGCTGCTAATGCGTGCGTCACACTCGTATTTCTGATGCGATAAGCCAATGCGTATACACCTCAGAGGCCCATCCTTGCAATCCTCATTAAACCAACGTTACTAGTTTTATCTAGTAACGTTGTCCTAAGCATCATGGATCGTGATCTACTTATCTAAGACAACCGCAGCCGAACCGCAACAATTAACAGCTCGCAGTTTCTGAGCTTATTCGTACGTGGTGTATCATGCAATGTATGCGAGCACACTAGTTGTCCTCCTTTTGGTTATTCCTTCTATGTTCTCTTCCTTCCCCTTTTTCTCCCTTCCCCGTGTAGGCTAGAAAGCCAGGTGCAACTTAGCTGACTTCCTTGTCTTTACGCTTATATACAATAACCACGTAGCACTCTGGATACGCCAGAGTCTTGTGTCCAGTCCTGTACTTTTAAAGAAACTTGTCTCTGTCCCCATCGTCACCCATCATCACTTTTTTTGTCATATTCCTCTTACCCTGCGTAAGATAGAAGGCTAGAGTGAACTCACTCAGGCCAACCACTCTGCCTCCTCAAATCCATCTCTCTCTTTCTCCCCGTGCTTTTACGAAGTGAGGTTAACCAGTGAGTGAATACGCAGTGGCGGGAAACGCTAACGCGAAGTTTTGCGTACGCTATTCTAAAACTCCCAAAAATAAAGTTACCTTGCAGTTCTACGTACGCGTTTTCTGCAAAACGCAGTGTTGTCACCATACTCGCATTCGAAGTGGGGGCGGGTATTAGGAATTTAATCGACTGCAAACGTAAAGCTGATTGAATGAACGTCTCGTGAGACGATGGGTTCGCACCTGTGCTTTTCGTTAAGCCCATTGCCTGAAGGTACTCTGACAATATCAGTTGGCTCTATAGCGGTACATCAACCTGCGACCTTTTACATGCGCATGCTACGGCAGCTTCTGACTCTTGAACATAATGCGATTAGAGAAATGTCGACGAGTGCTTGTGAACGTGAGCTGCTTGTCTTCACGCACACACACGAGCACAAAAAAACAAAAAAAAAACATTGCAACTATAGAGCAGCGTGGCTGTGCGATTCTATAGTCTTCCGTAAGTTTTATTTCTTAACAGCTATCTTCAATGTCCTGGCACTTGACTCTCTTCTTCGTCTTATGTGATTGGCCCTTGCCATATTTTTTGAATATCGTACGATTTGTTAACTACCTGCCCAGATTTTTTTTTTGTATCGGTCGTGGTATTTTGAGCCGCATGGAATGTGTAGATTCCTCTCATCATACCTTCGAACAAGCGGCCTGTGTTCTGTGAATAACTAAATAAAATAAAATATTTGAATTACGATGCTTATAATAGGACAGAAAAAACTGAACTGAATGTTACTTTGACACGTGCGTTTCGTTATTTATTACGGGGGTCACAGATTTTGATTAGTTCTTTAACTTTTCTCTAAGAATTGCCTTGTAAGTATATACGAATAAAATGAATTAAATAAATAAACTTCTTTTTGGCTTCTAGGCGCTATAGTATTCATCAGCATTATTCAGAATAGGCCGCTTGCATATTTAGGGTTCCAACTCTACTGTTTTTTTTCCCAGATACCTCCCACATTACATTGGTTCATTGAGCAGCTATAGCAACCCAAAACGGCTATATGGTGATGGTGCACATAACTATAGGGTTGTGCGAATACTCGAAACATTTGACTGGCGAGTCGCATAGCGCTCTATTCGATTCGGTTATCGAATCGAATAGTGCATGCTCGAAACCCCGAATATTTGCTGAATATTTGTTTTAGAATAATCTGCAACGACGAGAAATGCTCGAAAGAACGAGACCTGAGAAGAGTGAATGGTGAACGTTTGGCGATTTCATTGTCACATTGCCCGTATGCACGTACTCAATGTATTTACGGAACTATCGATGTAACATTGATCTCTGGATGAAGACGTTCTTGCTATAAGCTCCAATGCCACCGAAGCGATAGTCCCACCAATCCACCGTGCCATTCACGGCGATAGCTGATGGTCGTTACGAATAAGAGTGAAGTGCGTATAGTGTATACTCGAACGATGGCAGTTTCTGTGGCAACATGCAAAGAAGATTACATTGCTACAGCTTCGGACAGCAAAAACACAGTTGGCCTTGGCCCGACACGAAGATGCACCCAGAAATCGCCTTAGGCAGTATCGCGATCGTCGGTGATATGTTTTTTCTTTGTGTATTTCTCACTCATTGAAGTGCGCTCGTCGTGGTCGGGAATCGAACCCACGCCTTCGAGTTTAACTGCTTAAATCCAAGGCCAGCCTACGAAGCAACCACTGCGGCAGTCGCAGCGCAATCGCGCAGTAAACCGCGGGCATGCTCTTAAGCCGTCGCACGTACGTCACGAGAACAAAAGGTGAAAGCTGGAAACAAGCGCCAGTGCGCCAACCACCCTGGAGATTGTTCCTTCACACATGCATGCTGCGGTTCCAAGGTTGCGCTAATGCGGATCGGAGTTACTAAACGCGCCTGCACGCGGCCGTGGCCCACCGTCGGTTACTGCATCGCAGCGCTTTTATATTCTCGCGCTGCCGCTAAAGATAGGCTCGCACGGCCTCAGAGAAGCAGCAGCAGCAGCCGCTGGCTAATTGTTCTCCTACACCGCAACCACAGCGCCGTTCGGTCTGCCTTCCTCTCTCTTTCTCTCACTCTCTTTCTTTTTGGCCCTAATAAAAACGCGTGACGTGGAGGTTGAAGCAAGTCACCGTCGCAGCCCCTCCTGCTAAAAGTGGGCCCTCAGCTATTGAGGTGACGGGTGACACAGGTGGGCCACGCAAAAGGGGGGGGGGGGTGCGCGCAGTATGGACGCTGCTGTCTACGCAGCAAAATATTGTGCTCCATCAATGAAACACTCGACGACTTCTCCGATTAAGCGTTGACCTTGGTATCTTTTGTTCATTGCCTCTGTATCATGTATCACCAACTCATGCTTCATGTATCACCAACTGGCGCAATCGTCCACCTTGGTCCGCAGCCGAGTACCTTCGCCACTAGACCACCGCGGCAGCGCTCCACGGGTTCTTAAACGCGTACCTAACTGTCAATACTCGTGTCTCAAGTATTTTTGAATCCATCAACAGTGCAGCAGCCGCTATAGCGACATTTGATCCCACAACCTTCTGATCGGCCCCCGAGCACCAGAACCGCTAGACTACATCTTAACGGGTGTTGCACTAAACTGAAACGTTAAGTTTGTTTAGGCTGATACATCCTTATTTGAAAGCCCTACCGTCGTTCATTCCGCCATCTAAGATCCAGAAAGTGTAAGTCAAAGTTCAAAGTTTGAAATGAAGAAGTTGTGTGCGGTCCGACAGTGGAATTTGTTCGCCACGCAGTCTTCCACATTCTAAAGAGGGCGGTGCACTTCCCGATTGACGTCACAAGCGGTGGCGTCACGTGATCTGTAGAGAAATGTCACGCGCGACGTCATTTTATGAGGTGCACGTCACTGTCTTTTGTGTCCTTCTGGTCTCTTTGTCATCGTTCTGTTTTCGTGCTATAACTATCATTATAGAGCAACACGTGGCCAGGAGTTCGCAATAAATTATCAAAGTCAGCTAGGAAGTGCTTTCTCTTCTCTCGACATATGACGGAGACAAAAGCTACAAGAGCGGCCTTTCACGGCTTTTTCAAAACACACATTGGGTAACTATTGCAAGCCCACTTGCTTGGTACCCACTAGGACATTAATAACAAGCTTTCGGGTATAGTAGGCCAGCATTCGCTATGCTATTTTTCGTCATTATTATGAGAAGCGTGGTATCCGCTAAACACTTGCAAAGAATTTTGTGCCGATTGTCCATGCAGTGGCTGACGACGATGAGGAATTAAGGCTGAAGTGGGCATGCGCCACAGTTATTAGGGAAACAAGAACAAGATTTCGTAGTGCGTTGGAGCATTGGACGGCCCACTCGTTACGCCATTCGCATTGTGCGACGACTGGTTGTTCTTTCGCTGTTGTAAAATGCTTTATAAGTCGTATTAACGTGATTGTTTTCCCGACATCAAGCCTGCCTAAGGAAAGTTTGACAACAACTCACAAGCAACGGTTGTAGCTCAGAGGTAGAATACTGGGCTGGCACCCAGTGGACCCGGGTTCAAGCAACACTGTGCCATTGGTGCTCGGTCATGCCTGCCTAAGGCAAGTTTGACTTGCAGCGGCGTAACTAAGTGGTAGAATATTTTGCTGGTAGCCAGCGAACCCGGGTTCCAGCCCCACTGTGTCATTGGTGCAAGGCTTCTTTTTTTCTAATTTCGCGCGATGTGGTTACAGACACCAGCGGTGGCGTCAGACAACATGCAACTGCGCGTGACCCGAAAAGTGACCTCATAACAGCTTTCGGTGTAAAATGATTCGTAGAAGGCCTTCTATCAGTCTTTGGCTGATTCGAACATGGCGTGCTCGGTCGTGACAGGGATCGCCCGCGGTAAGCAGCGACTTGTCCACTCGTGCGCGCGCGATCGTACTGAAAAAGCCGCGTATTCGAAGAAAAAAAAAAGAAAGAAAGTGCTCAAGGTTACCATACCATGCGCGCGTGATGTGGTGCCCCCCCTCCCTCCCTGCTTAGCTTCCAGAGGTTTCGTCGGGGCGAGAGAATGGAGAATGCGATTTCATCGTTCGACAAATCTCTAACTCCACTTGTAGTGGACGGATTCTTAAAATTTTTGCGGCGTTAAATTCGTGTTCAATAAGCTCTTTTAGTGAGTCCATTCCATGGTTACTTGAAAAAAGTACTTCAGGGCCTATTTAAATGCAAAAGCACTAATTACTCTAAGGTAGCTTCCTTGCAATAATAACTACTGTGCGAAGAAGCCTACTTTAGTAGACTCACGTAAAATTGGGATGGAAAGACACTCGAAGAGTGCGGCATCTGCATTCTCTCTCTCCTTTCGCCCTTCTTTTGATGCAGTTTTAGCCTAGATTGTGTTAAAGAGCTACTAGAGTTATTCACGATAAAATCAAGAACCATTCTAGCATCTTTTCATTGGCACCCAGATCAAAGCGTGTTGAAAACTGCGCGCCACGTTGTTCGCGAGCCCGTAAGTTGAAGAAGTATACGCGCGTTGCAGAGAAAGCTGGAAACTTACATCACGGATGCTGTGTTTTCCTACAGTGGACATTAAAGGTTATGGCTTTTATTATCCAAGGCGGCTTTTCGCACCTGAAACGGGGACCGGATATGTTGCTACAGCGCCCTTTCGGGAAAGAAAACACGCAGGACATCCGCCTTTAGTCAGACAGCATTACCTTCAACCAACGTCACTATAACGGCGCTTTCACACATAACATACAAAACAATCAGAGTTAATTCTACTTGAATTTCTTTCTGATCTACGCGTGGTCAACATTTCCGGAGCCCTCCACTACGGCGTCTCTGGTAATCATATGGTGGTGGTTCTAAGAACGTTAAACACCGCATATCAATCAAAACCTCTGAAAAGATAGAGGAAGTAAACAACATCTGCGAGCTCGTTATACGGACGGCCGTGCTATACTTGCGGCGGTGCACTTTCACCAGCGGAGTGCAAAACAACGTGGTGACGTCACGCGCTAAATAGCGGCGGAAGACCGTCATTAATTTCTCTTCCTGTCGCCGCAAGCGCGACCTTTATAGCAGACGCGCACCTTCGGAATTCCAGATCCAGATCCATTGCTCTTCGACATCTTATGGCAAACCTGGGCGTCCGCACTTGTGGCAGTGATGCCCGGATCGCTTTTCGCTTGAATTCTCCACTTCCGTCCGTATGTTAAGGGGGAATCGATGATCGCGTGTTTGTATCATGAAACCGCCGAGGAAGACTATACAATTTTCTGAGAAACAAAAGCGAGTTGACGAAGAATTCGTCCCAGTCCCGAGATCAAACACGGGACCCAACGCTTTTGTTTTAAGTACTTGGCTATCTTCGTTAACGGACGCAAAGAGATGGGATCTATGGACCGTTTGAAAGCCATCTCAGGTGGACGCTGACAATGTCATGTGACGCATATCACGCTGATGGTGATTCTACATTTGTTATTTCTGTGTGCTATTCATCATCATCATCAGCCTGACTGCGTCCACTGCAGGACAAAGGCCTCTCCCATGTTCCGCCAGTTAACCCGGTCCTGTGCTTGCTGCTGCCAATTTATACCCGCAAACTTTTTAATCTCATCTGCCCACCTAACCTTCTGTCTCCCCCTAACCCGCTTCCCTTCTCTGGTAATCCAGTTAGTTACCCTTAATGACCAGCGGTTATCCTGTCTACGCGCTACATGCCCGGCCCATGTCCATTTCCTCTTCTTTATTTCAACTATGATATCCTTAGCCCCCGTTTGTTCCCTAATCCACTCTGCTCTCTTCTTGTCTCTTAAGGTTACACCTACCATTTTTCTTTCCATTGCTCGCTGCGTCGTCCTCAATTTAAGCTGAACCCTCTTTGTAAGTCTCCAGGTTTCTGCTCCGTATTTAAGTACCGGCAAGATGCAGCTGTTATATACCTTCCACTTGAGGGATAGTGGCAATCTACCTGTCATAATTTGAGAGTGCTTGCCGAATGTGCTCCACCATGTGTGCGCTATTACATATTGCTTTGTTGTGTAAATACTATGTGTTATGCGATACCCTCCCTGTAATGACCTCAAGCACGGGGTTGACAGTATCAAATAAATAAAAATAATAAACCACTCAACGGCAATGATTCTTCAATAGGGCGGGGGAAGTCATCTAAAAAAAGAGAAGCTCGGACATAATTATTTTCGTCGCTAGAATATATACAGGGTGTCCCGCATAACTTGAGCCAAGACTTTAAAAATGAAAGGCACTTAGGAGGCGAATTGAACAAACGCAAACTACCCGCACTAGTCTGTAGGTACTCAGGCTATTTTTTATTTCTCCCCATACTAATTGATTATTAATTCTTAATTACCAATTTTTAATTATGGGCTGGAAACGCAAAATATGAACACTGATATATAGAGCACTTTCACAAACCCCCGAATAAATTGTTTTCTGTACGATACGTCTCGCGCTGTTATTTTTTTCCGCGTTGCAAAGAAAGCCCGCGAAACGTGAAAAGAAGCCGTGTGACGGACCGCGAGCGCACCGCTAATTGATTGATTGATATGTGGGGTTTAACGTCCCAAAACTACCATATGATTATGAGAGACGCCGTAGTGGAGGGCTCCGGAAATTTCGACCACCTGGGGTTCTTTAACATGCGCCCAAATCTGAGCACACGGCCCTACAACATTTCCGCCTCCATCGGAAATGCAGCCGCCGCAGCCGGAATCCGAACCCGCGACCTGCGGGTTAGCAGCCGAGTACCTTAGCCACTAGACCACCGCGGCGGGGCGAAAGAATAACAGTGCTAGAAGTATAGTACAAGAAACAATTTAGTCTGTACAAGAAACAATTTAGTCGGTGGTTTCTGAAAGTGCTCTACATCTCAGTGTTCATATTTTGGGTTTCCAGCCCGTAAATAAAAAATAGGCAAGTAAGAATAATTAATCAATTATTATGTCGAGAACTAAAGGAAATATCCTGAGTAACTACAGGCTATTGCAAGTAGTATGCGTTTGGTTCAATTCGCCACTGAAGTGTCTTTCATTTTCAATACCAGATGCTTGTGGCCAGTCCCGAAAGTTCTACATCTACATCATGGCTGGGACATCAGCGCAATAATCTGATAAATTTGTTTCTTTTTCTTCTTGCTTTTAATTCCCTTCTTTCTTACTTTCTTTCTTTGTTCCTTTCTCTCTTTTTTCTTTCTTTTCTTTCTTTCTTTCTCGGATCACAGTTATTTCACCTGTCCTGCCCTGGCTGAATAACGATGTGTGATGGTGAGCCACTCTCACTTGATCTGTCTGCCTGCGGCAACGGTGTTGTACGTTTTTCTAACGCGACAGCGTTAAAGAGCTCATTTTGCGGAAATTCCGGCGTCGGCATCGTTGGTGTTGAGCGAAAAATCTTCACCTCGTGCGTGACCGAAAAATCGAGAATTTTGCAAATAAGATAACAAACGAAAAATTCCAAATCTGAGCGGGAATCGAACCCGGGTCGTCCGCGTGGCAAGCGGGTTTTTTGCGACAGAGCCACGCGTCTACTGGTGAATACAGCGACAATAACATCTTCTCCTTGGAAAGGCAGTGAAAGCAACTTTCATAATTTACAAACACACGCGTCCTGTATACATGATGCACAATAGAACGTGACCGATTGCAGTAATAATGCTTGGTTACAAACGCAGATTGCCATTGGGCAAAAGAACATGTGATTATCATAATGACTTCACTGTTTCAAGCCAGCCAACTACCCACTACAGAAGGCACACGTTATGGCGCCTATTCCATCAAGGCCACGTTGTGCCGGGGTGCATAGCAAGTTCGGACAGATTTCATTCACTATGTGTTTGAAGTACGCTCTATGGGGACATGGTATTGCAATCACGTTCAACTGTTAAAAGCGAAGCTTAAGACGAAGCTAATTTTTTCCCCGCATTCTCGAAGATGCAAGCTCTGCGAGCCTTCCTCGAGTTTTATGCTTCTACGGACTTCGTCGCCTCATTGACGAACGCTTCATTTTTGTGCTGGCGACTGCGCTGACGAGACTCTCTCTCACCACGTCTATCACTCTGTGTATCTTTGTACTTCTCTTCTACAACATCACCTATCATCTTTCTCACGCAGGGCATATCGGTGCGCATGTTGCGGAAGCAAAGCAGAAGAGAAGGAAAAGAGCGTGGGGCGGCTCAGATATGATGAAAAGTATTACTAAATGGACGGAGTATCGGTATTTGAGATATCACTGGCAAACCTCAGTGGACTTAATCTAGAAAGTGGGAACTATTCATTAATTAGGAAGAGACCTTAGGTTGGTTCCGTTTTCCACAGTAGGTTTCAATTTAACTGCAGAGAATGTTCTCAGTTCCGGAGCCTCCTGCTTGGGACATGGCAACAGAAACGTATTTGATGCGGTATGCAATTTTATTCAAGAATCTAAACGCATGTCAATATAACGCCCGCTTAAATATATTCTTGACGACTTCTTGTGATGTGATTGATAATGTAAGCGAACGTCGCACATTCATTCAATTTTGATCGGGTGAGGTAAACTAAAGTGTCTGGTCCAATCCAAATTTCAGTCTCCTAATATTGTTTTAGCTCTCTTTTTTCTCTTATTGATTTATCTTAATTTTATTGTTTTATTTTCTGAAAGTTCGTTTGGCATTTTTATTTTTAACCTTTTAATTATAGACTCTCAATCAGTGTTTCACATGCTTTACAGCTTAGAGGCAACAAACAAACAAGCAAGCAAACAAACATGGTGGGATAATTTCTGTTCGCAACTAATGGCAGTTTTTTGAGCTTAAGCAGCTTCATAAGTTTAAAGCATAGACATAGGATGGTTCATAGCTTTATCAGCGATAGTTAGGAATTTATTTACAAGTACCCAGTGTCTGCTGAGGGTGCACCTTTGCGAACCTAAATTCCACGAGTTGACATATCGATTGTGCAATTATTTGCGTTTCTTTAACGCCTCTTTTCTGGGAACATTTGTATTGAAGTACTGGGACAAAGTGCGTGCGTGCTTGTCCATGTGCGTAATGGCGTAATTTTACGTGTTTTTCTAGTACTTGACGACGACAACTATTAGGCAAGAAAAAGGGGGGAGTATACACTGTGAGTAGTATGAGAAGAGGAAGAAGATGGTTATCACCTTCGAATCGTCTTACGCAAATTTACAAGGGGCCGTTACACATTTGCAGTGAAATGTGTTGCCGTATCGCATGAAGAATCTACTCAGACGGCGTAGCTTTCCAACGCCGCCGACGTCGAGTCCGTAACCGCTCACAAGGAGTAAAAAAAAGTATATCCAGAATCGCTAAGAGATTTGAAGTGAAACCATTGCGTGGCAGTAGAGTAAAATATATAATACTCTATTGACACGCACGGGGTCTGGGTTCGAATCTCACCCGGTTTCAACTCGGAGAGAGTTGAAAATAAACGTGCGCAGGATGAATGAACGTAACACAGAACCAAGTCCCGTGCTTTGAATTCTGCAGAAAGAAGATCATATGCATCACGTTTGGCAAGAAATCACGTTGAAAGATGTAATATAGAGCGTGGTGGAAGAGTAAAAGAACAGCCAGGCGTCACACAATGTGAATTTTGTAAGGAATGTCTGGCTAAAAGCTTCCCACGCATTACAAAGGGCTCGGCCATGATTCCCCATCTTCATCAGCCACACCATCAACAAACTCTATATCATGCCCCCAAGACGCTTAGCGGGTACCTATGTGGAGAATGTTGAATGATAGCATACTGAGTACAATCCTTCTTCGCAATACATATGATTTATGGTATAGCGGATGTCTTGCCACAGTTCTCGCCGTAGTCGCGCCGAGAGGGTTTATAAGTGGCTCTGGAGAAGCTTCTCAGGGCTGGCCGGCGCCCCTGCTCGGTCACTCAGACCTTCATGAACAGCAGGCCTTGGTATGCGAGCCAAAGGGGCGGTTTCTACCACTGGGGTTCATTTTGCCCGTACGGACCCCTGATGGAGTCAAACACCTCTCTTTTGTTAATAAACGATTTTTAACGCCACAATCGCCCGCAGCTCTCACTGTCAAAGGGCTGCATATTCCATGCAAGCCTACAAGTTTTTTTTTTGTTTTTTATTAGCACCAGTGAGAAACGTCTGGTTGAACAGTTAACACTCTGTGTTACAGTTAATCCGTTTAGTTATGGAATGAGAGACACACAGATCGTATTCAACAAGCAATATACGTCAGTGTTGAACAAACGAGAGAGGTATTTCAAGGTGACTATTGTGTGGGGCTTTGCTTCGCTGTATTTAGCCGACAGACAACACCCCAATTCACATGCGTTCGACATTTCGCGCAATTATAAACCGTGCTCCGGCGGCATTTCGATTGCCCGGCGGAGACGTTATTTCAACAATTCCATTCCGTTTTATCTGCAGCCATCTGCGCACGCAGTATACATACAATGAAAGCGCGGTGATCACACGTCACACGCAGCGCAGGATCCCTGCACGCCATCGGATCCCCAACAGCGCGCACCTGTGCTCCCACGTTGCCGTAACCACGGCAACGACGAATTGAGGGAGCCGTAATACAGGCGATATGTATACTCGGTCTGTGTAATGCATTGAGTGCAACGCTGCGGATTCTAGCAAGACTGCTTGCAGTAGAAGAGTTCGCACGAAGTAGTTCAACGACTTTGCCTACCAATATTACCAAGGCAGGGGATTTTTTTTTTTTGGGGGGGGAGGGGTTGTGTATATGTTAAACTTAACCAATCGAAAGGACAATTAGGCCAGAGAAAGCATGTGCAACTTTAATTTTCTTACTTTAACTACAATGTGGCAATTGTAAGGTTAATCGAAGCGATTTAAACTGGACTAAAAATCGCTTCCCTCACTCCTTTGAAACAAAGACGCAGGAAAAACTATACAGAGTCGTTTTTACAACTGTACGCACGCACGCTGCAATGCGCAAGACGAACAGCGTGCGCCAGCCATATATTATTCTGTCTTCGTAATCATGAAAGAAGACGCTTCAATAACTGCTACGTAATTATATCGTTATAAATGTTATGAAATTAGGTTACGACGTAAAGCATCTTTAAACGGCACAGCTGGTTGTGATGGGCGCAGTACGGTTGCGAGTTCCCTGGCAAACTTGAGTCAGCTTGCACAAGCGCTTTTACAATCCCTCGAGGTTGTAGTGCACACGGAGCGGGCGGGGGTCGAACCTCTGACCTCTCGTTCATCTGCGGGTCGCCACAAAGCTGCTCGAAATGCTATACCGCTGTCGTTTTGTTGTTTACGCAATCGTATAACCGATCCAAATACAACAGCTGGAGATGAGATTTCGGTTGTACCGTCATATGTTCACGTACACAGTTGCGGGTAGAAGCACTGACAACGACTGCGGCGAGGTTAACAGTGATTACGTCGTTGCATTCCACCCCTTTGCAAAGCATAATTCGTACCCGTTTTCTTAACCCCGTATTATTCCACGTATTTTTATTTATCTATTTATTCAGTACATACTGCGAACCATAAATGGTCCAATCAGGAAGGGCACATCACATAAAAAAACAGGAATAACATGCACCATACATAATGCAATTCACTCTACTTAATTCACAATGAATGGGGATCACATAATTTGTTCCAATCAGACACTGTCCGTGGAAAGAAGGAATACATAAAAACATCAGTTCTCGCGAAATATGGAGTAAGCAAGTTGGGATGGTGATGTCGGGTCTGCCTAGTTGATAGGAAACATAGATACGGTGGTGGATCAATGGCGAGTTTATTGTTAAGTAACAAGAAAAGGAAATCAAGCCGTTGTTTGAGTCTGCGCGAAGCAAGTGGCTGAATGTCATTTGCAGTCATTAGTGCAGAGGGTAAATCAGATGGTAAGTATTTGTTTGTATATAAAACGAACTGCTTTCCTTTGAACCCACTCAATTTTATCAATATTAAACTTATAGTGTATGGATCCCATACTGTGCTGGCGTATTCTAATTTCACTTATATTGCACTCCCTTTGTCTATACAACAGAGACCACGTCAGTCTCTGAATTAGTTGCCAAAGCGGGATTCAAACGGACTTCAGAAAGAAATAGAATTTCTCGTTTGTTGTTCTTCTATAAGATAGTTAATGGTCGAATAAATAGTAACACAGGTGAATACTTAAAGTTCTCTTCCGGTTACTCTACCAGACAACGTCATAAACACACTGTCGTTCCTTTCCAGCCCAATAATAATACTTTCAAGTATTCCTTTTTTCCGCGCACTGCCAAAGAATGGAATGAGCTTGACAGCAAAATTATTGAAACAGACAGTATCGAGGCATTTGAAAAATTTATATCTGACTAGTGTTTTTTTTTTTCTTCGTGAAACATTTTTTATGTTGTTTGAAGTGCTTTGTTCTGTGTTGACTGCAGTATTGTATTGTTGATTTTGTTGTACTATGTATACCCACTCTGCTATGGCCCCATGTTGGGGCTAGCAGTATTGCTAAATAAATAAATAAAATAAATAAATAAATAAATAAATAAATATCGCTGCACCTAACCGACGTTGCGAAGCGCGAGCTGCACGTTTCGAGCAGAAAACACCATGCGTGCGCGCTCTCAACAGTATAATGCAGCTATAGCGACAGGACGACGCTGCTATAAGGAGAACGCCTTCATTTGTATAAACGTCATTCACGCGCGGTCGCACGAGGTTCTGCTCGCGTCACAAGCCATGCGCGCGTCGCATCGAAGGGCGCGATGACAGACGATGTTGGGGAGGCGTCTTATTGGCTCTGTAATTGATCGACCTCGGTTTCCGTTCGTGGCGAAGATGAAAGAGAGACGGAGTGAGCTGATCTTCAATTTGCGCGTCATTGTTGTTTGCATGATAAACAACTCGGGTTCCTCCGAATGGCAACAGCAAGCTTTGAAGGAAAGAAGTGTATACTTACGGACTCGTTTTTTTGTTGTTTTTTGTCAGACAGAATATTAATGAGAACTACCAAAAAATGATTCCAATCAAAGTACCGAAGGTCGCAAGTTCAGTCTCTGCTGGTGGCAAGTTATCTTTTCGTCCACTTCTCTTTTTTCGCGTTTATATTACAATTACTTCTAATAACATCTACTATATACTTGCCTCGGCATCATCGTCTGTTAGTTATTATTAATATTGCAAGCTTTGGTATTGAAGCCAGCAGTGTTTCCGTTGTATGTGCATCTGCTCATACATTTTATCGCAATTCGAGTTTGTTTATTTTTTTCGTTCCCACAGGAACGCATATTGATCACTGCGTGTGACCTTAGATATGAACATTCGGGAATAAGGGGGGGGGGGGGCTTCTACCATTGTCATCCTAGAGGGGAAGGGGGTGCAACGTATTGACCTAGTATACGAAGGGGGGCGCTGCGATCAACCATCGCCCCGCTCTGAAGGCGAACTTTCGTGTAACGGGCACGCATGCAAATGTAAACACACCGAGCGAACAAGCACACCCCTTGTTTCCCTGCTACACTCAATATTGTTCGCTTAGCGCTTGTGTCAACTAAAGCACTGTAAGTTTGAAGTTTCCGATAAGAATGGTTTAGCTTATATAGATCCGAAGAACGTTTGTAACGCAAAGTGAAAATCTAGACAACAAATAGCTTTGTATCACAGAAATCATGCAGTGAGACTCTTTTAGTACACCTTTTCGAAAAATCCTGCAGATCAAGCAAAAAAAAAATGCATCCTGATAAGAATGGTTGCCAATTGGTTGACCAATGGTTGACCATGGTTGACCATTGACCGCCCGAAGTCATGATAAATGCAAGTTAAAAGCCAGTGTCTTTAAGCTTCGCTGATTTGCCACAATCGAAGGTTGTGCCATATAATTGAACCACTGTTACAAACGCGGAAAGCACGCCTGGCTGCGCAAGAAAGAAACTAATAAGACGCATTCAACGATTTTCATATTCAATGTTTCGTTTATATTTATACGAACCCGCTTACGCTGGCAGTGCGGGGGCGGCTCTCTTTTTCGTCCCGACATCCACGCGGCGCGTCCCGTGCCACAGCTGCAATGATTTGATTTACGATAGGCAAACAGGACGGAATGTAGGAAGCCTTTCGAGCTCTCCGTAGCGCGCGCCAGTCTTGGCCAATCATCCACACATCAGCCACCCAAACGTCTACGATTACAGTGTCAGCCGGTTTGTTCTTGGAACACTATATCAGCTTGCAGTTTAGTTTTTGTTGTTATTATTATTTTTTGTGCAACACCCACGACTGGTGCGGGAAATGAAATCATTGAATATGACAGTAAATTTGGGGACCTTACGTATCAAGCCTCCATATTATTAAGAGATACTGTAGCACAGGGCTTCGGCATTGTCGAACACTCTGGGTTATGTTACCTGCATGTATATTTCAGAGCAACGGCCTCTATAGATTCCGCCGTTACTGAAATGCGGCTGCCTTCTCAAGAATCCCATCCCGTGACCATCGGGACTGCAGTTGTTCCGCCGCGGTGGTCTAGTGGCTAAGGTACTGGGCTGCTGACCCGCAGGTCGCGGGCTCGAATCCCGGCTGCGGCGGCTGCATTTCCGATGGAGGCGGAAATGTTGTAGGCCCGTGTGTTCAGATTTGGGTGCACGGTAAAGAACCCAAGGTGGTCGAAATTTCCGGAGCCTTCCACTACGGCGTCTCTCATAATCATATGGTGATTTTGGGACGTTAAACCCCACAAATCAATCAATCGGGACTGAAATCAAGCATCATAACCACAAATCTACCGCCACGGTTAATAAATATCCTTGAAATCCAGGGGAAAAAATAGATGGCTTACCGTTCTAGGAATCATGATTTCTCCCGGTAGGTGTACGAATCCAACGAAACTGCCAGGTAGTGTGCGCAGGTATGTACGCGTCGACGAAGCGCACCTGGATCGGGCTAGGTCGCAGGCGCCGCAGTTGAAACTACGGCCACATAGCGTAATCCATTCCCGGTTTTCGGGGATTCGGTCAACATACACAAGGCGAAGCTTGATTGGCGCCGCAGACAACTTGGCTTCCGTACACAAATTTCCCACGCAACTGGCTGCCTGGGTCCTACTCGGCCTTTTCTCGAGTCTGTCGCTCCTTTTCTTTTCCTCGCCGTATTCTTCTTTGCCTCTCGTCCGGCGAATATTTCACTCTTCGCGTCACCAAGATTCGCCGTTGCCGTCAGCAGACACGTCACTGAACCGTGAGCACAGAGAAAAAAAAAGACACGCCGCCGCGAAACCACACGCCTTCGGGAGCGAGCGCGAACCAACCACACGAGCACAAACACACACACACACACCCCTCTCTGACGTCACGCGCCGCTACTCACGTTGAAGACAAATGTCCGTGAACCCTAGCGTCGTTCCGTCCAAGAGCCAGACTTCCTATTGGTATGTACAATTATGTTTCTTTCGGCGTTCTAAAAGCTCCCTTCGCACGGAGCTTTGCTGTGCACAGCTGTGCTCGCTTAGTCGGGGGCCGCGAAACGCGGTCTCCAAGCCCTATCTCAATCGGCAATAAGCTGTATACGCCGCCGCAGCTGCGGCTCACATTTGCTCCGAGCAACAGCTGCTCACTATGCAGGCCGCGCACCGGAGCTTGTTGAGGGAGCGGCGAGGCGTGATCGAAGTTGGAGCCAGGCTGGTCACCGGTCCATACCCAGAACACATTGTACTACGGGTGATACCAGTGGTCGACTGGTGCCAGCGGAAGACCGCTGTGGTGCGACCCCTCTACTCCCGACGAAGAGACGTCGACGTAAACGCTCTCTGCGAAAAATCACATGGCATACTGTTTTGAAGGCCACATGGCACGAAACGGAACGCAAGGCTCGCTTGATTTGAAGACGTCAGATGGTCACTGCTTCTATGTGATCTATTGCAACTGCAGGACCTCAAGGAGTAACATGGAGTTTTTTTTCGAGTTGGATGCAGGAGAACCTTTTGGCTTTGGATGACTCGCCACAAGACGATTCGAAATCTCAGGAGCAGCACCTATAACGCCTGCGGAACAGCGAAAGCAAGAAATACTTTTCTGTAGCCTGATCACCACGCCGAGCGGTGTTGAAGATCAACTTCTTCGGGTTCTGTGTCGCAGGGAGCTGAGGTGGATCCACTGTCAACGATGCTTGCGTTGACTTAAAAAGGCTGTCTCCGTTTTTTTTTATTGATGCTTGATATATTAACGCATTCCTTTTGTTTCGCTTACTTGTATCGCACAAGTATATTCGGGCTGTTTCTCCCGTACTTCGGTTTAGCCTGACAACAATCGTTCGACGTCACGGCGCGAAAGACGTCAGAAGAAGCAGCAGCTTCTTGAGAAATCAATCCCGGGTTCCTGCATCAACACTGCATCACTCCCTTCCAAATAGCTGAGTAGTGTGGCTTGCGCTAAAAACGAAACTTAACTCCCAATGACGAGTGATGGCGGCGCGAACCCCGCGTATAGTAAAGCAACTGAAAATAGATTAATTCACTAGATCCTCAATATCACTACACGTCGTATAGCTAGCTGTCTTATCGGTGAATCCAAATGCGATTGCAGCAAGCACAGCAAAAAAGCAAGGATCTGCTGAATGACCAAGGACAATCAGCGTATGGCACACAGACGAAGATCTGAACACAGTTCACACTTTATCACAATGACGTTCACAGAAGGCCCTCATCGAACGAGTACGGAAGACGATCCGAAGGAATGGTGTGCAGAATGTATATCGAATAAGCACAAGCTGCCAAGTATGACAACGCGAATGCGTCACAGGATCGGTGCGTAGGGCGAGTAATCCAACTGGGACGTCTAGGGCCGTTCTGGCAGCAGCGGTGTCGACACCGTCTTCCAAGTCTTGTTCACTGCATCGCGGACAACACGGCGACGCGACAGATGATAACACGGACGCATTCCAAGCTTCACGTGCCACAGCCGGGGACCTCCGGTGACGACACGTTCCGGAAGGTCCAGGACAGCAGTCCCTCGGGGTACAGCGTCATCGGTGGTCGCATGGGTACCGGCGCCCGTGGGGCGCTGCGGCCGCTGTTGATGATGCCGTCTCCGTCGTCGGTTCGGGCCTCTCTGGTCCTCGGGTGGCGCGAGAAGGGTGCGAGACCGGGGATCCGGACCCGGTCCTACCACGCGGTCATTATTTTTAGCTGGCTCTCTCTCCCTCGCCGTCGGCGGCCGCCGCTGTGCTCGCGTTGTGCTCGCCGACTGCTCCCGACGTGTGCGGCGGCAGTTCTGAGTCGCTGCCAACCCAGCTGTGCGAGCCCAGAAGAAAAGGTGCGCTGCCCCGACGCTGAGGAGGTGACGGCGGAGGGTGAAAGTGCTTGAGGGAGGGAAGAGAGCCTTGTTCTTTTTCCAGTAGGTTGTGCGAGGGGAGTTGCTCCACGCGCACGGTAGCAGTTTGAGCCGCCAAGTGAGCACTTCGCCACTTGTGTGCGTGCTCGCGAGCTGACGCCGCCACCGTTCCCTTCTGTAGCGATGCCGCGCGCGGCGCGGTTTGTCGATGTAATCGAGGTGTGACGATCACCGCTTCTTCGACGCGAGCGATTCCCGCTCCCGATGCATTGTTGGGGCGGTACGCTTGCTACGCGCGAATAGCACGCGTGTATAAGCACCCTCGAAGTATCTCTAGTAATGTCGCGCGAGCACGAACCCCAAGAAACGGAAGTGTCTAATTTCGGCCAAATATCGGCGAGAAGCAACGAGAGCAGCGATGCGACGATCATCGTCTAACGGGCTATTCGAACACATGACCGCACAGATAAGGCTGATAGTGAGAATGCATCTCTGAGCAAACAACGTCGCAGACGCTCTGCGCTTACACATTCTCCTGGCCCACATTAGGTGGTACTGTGTCCAGGGGTAGTCCGACGTTATTGCCAGGGAGATTTTGGTTCATGGTATGTAACCTCAAGTGATCAACTGGACCGTATAGTCAACCAATATACTGTGGTCCTCACGGTCAAATCCTGGATGTAGCACATCAAATCGCCGGATATTTTCTCCTGTTGTTGCGTAGATGCTCTGCGGTTTTCGCTGTCATCGGAAAGCGGCCCGATGCGCGCTAATGCATGTCCTTAAGTTTTTCCATTCAGTACATCGCAGTAGCACAGATAATTGGGCTAGTTGGTATTGGTTCACCTTTTAACTGAATAAGGGCGCGCACACAGACACTATAGAACAGGAAATTGCACAGACCAAGAGCGCCTACTCGCAACTAAAATTTATTCGAAAGAAACGTAGGTACATATATATCACCTGCCAGGTCATGCGCCACAAGTGATATATATGTACCTATACCTTTCTTACGAATAAACTTGTGTTGCGAGTAGGCGCTCTTGGTCTGCGCGATTTCCTGTTCTAGTGTCCGTGTCTGTGTGCGCGCTCTTATTCAGTTAAACGATACATCCATCTCTTGGGCCTCACGGTTCTCACCAGGCACATATGCTGGAAGTGAGACTATCTGACGGATTAGTTTCGGTGCTGTTGGGCTGTTTGGGCTCTCATCGACTTGTTATGCAGTCAGCTTCACCGTTTTGTGCCTTTAGCGATGGATTGAACGAACGGCGCTACGCTGGACATATACAAATGAAACCGGTCGGGTCGGTGCATGCGACGATTCCTGGCCTTATCAAACCACGTCCACATAATTAAAAAAAGAAATAATTAACAGCCCAAGTCTCCGTTACGTAAAACCCTCGCAAGAGATCTCTACTCACGCTTTGGAAAGCCGCATCGCTTGCACCCTCCCCTATTCGGGCTTTGTCGTGGCTTCCAGTGTGTGGCTGTTCCCGGTGGGACCTCGGCAGTTCGGAAGTCTGTCGCTATCCACTTCTGCTACTCTGCAGTTTTGTTACATCATCTACAAATTGTTGAGTCAGCGTTAACGCGCGTGCTGCTACGCTGGAAGACTTGCAGTGCTTCGAACCGCGTATAGTTTCTTTACCAAGATTGCGCCATTCGGGGGCGTATCTCGTCCCGCTAAGCAAACGTGCAGCTGTCTTGCTGACGCTTTCGTTTCTTCTTGTGTACCTCTCCTAGAAAATCCCGTCGCTGTTCATTCGAAGGGCGCGGCATCGCATCCTAGCTACATTTTAGCGGGAACGAAGTGCTAAAGGCCCGTGTACTTAGATGCACGTCAAAGAATCCCAGGACATCGGAGTTTCCGGACCTGTCTGCTACGGCATCCCCTAATGTCCTGTGTGAAATCCGTTTCACACTGTACATATTCATGCACTTGAGCGCATTCAGTCGATCGTAGCAAGATTTGTTCTGGGAAAAAATATGACCCAACTGAAAGTTCCCAATGTCTGAAGAAAGATCCTAATTAGCAATACTTGCAAGATCGCAGACGTAATCTAAGATTGAAACTATTTTATTTAATCTATAACAAGAAAACGGGCATTAGTCCTTCAGAATATTTAAAACCAGCACAGTATTAATCCGCTCGTCATGACCACAATTTCGAAGTACGGCCATACAACCCCAGAACTGATCTGTTTATGCATTCTTTTTTTTCCACAAGCCATTGTCGATTCGAATATGTTACCAGCCAATTTAATTAGGTACAAGACTGCGGATTCCTTATATGCAGCACTGTGCCTTCCACATTAAGATGGCGCAGCGGGTAATGTTGCAAATAAAAAATTATATCGCAATTTTGGGACGTTAAATCCCAACACTTACTAATATATTATCATTATTACTATAGAAAACTCCGCTGCCTTTGCTTAGCGTTTGTGGTGTAGCGCTGCTCAGCTCGAGGGTGCAGCTTCGAATCTCAGACATGGTGGCCGCGCACACATGTCACATGCCACAGCATGTGTGTGTGTGTGCAATGAAAGAAGAGCAAGTTTAGTAGTTTCTGGTTGGCAAAAGTAATCTTGCGTGCTTCGTACTCCGATTGTGGTATTACCGGGATCCGACTTCGATTAGACCGCGCTTTAACCACTGATTGTGTTCTTCCGCCGCGGTAGTACAGTGCATGGTTGCTGTACTCGGCTTCTGACCGGAAGGTCGCGGGTTCGAACCTGGATGCGGCAATCACATTTCAATGGAGGGCAAGGGGCTGTAGAATTCGGTGCCCTGTGTGATGTGAGTACAGGTTAAGGAACACTACGTAGTCGAAGTTTCTCCGCCGCGGTGGTCTAGTGGTCAAGGTACTCAACTGCTGACCCACAGGTCGCGGGTTCGAATCCCGGCTTGCGGCGGCTGCATTTCTGGTGGAGGCGGGAATATTGTAGGCCCGTGTGCTCAGATTTGGGTGCACGTTAAAGAACCCCAGGTGGTCAAAATTTCCGGAGTCTTTAACTACGGCGTCTCTCATAATCATATGGTGGTTTTGGGACGTTAAACCCCACACATCAATCAATTACGTAGTCTAAGTTTTCCGAGCCTTCCACCTCGGCATCCCCTATATTCACATCGTGGTTTCGCGACGTAGATCCGCGTATACTATTAGGGTGTAATCTTCCGAGTACCACGCCTCACCGCAACGCGGGTGCTCAGAAGAAAGCTGTATTATCTCCATCCCTCGCAGTAATGATTGCAAGTTCACTCCATTACAGCGCTATGCTAGACAACGTCAATACCTTGCGTGACCCGTAAGCAACGGTTCCGCTAAAGGGCCCCTGTAGCTTTTTCAATGCAACATTTGAGAAACGAGCGCTACCATCTATTGCAGTGTTTCTCACATTTCTGGTACAATTTGTGACGCCAGCAACCTGTTCACAAGACGTCACCAGAAAACAAACTCTCCATTAGTCCATAATCGAGAGATGTCAGTTGTTATTCCTATCTTACCCATGTTTTGCCAATGCAGTCGCATTACTTTATCAGCCTTTGCCTGACCATCGTGCGCGATCAGCTGATTTCACCTTGTTTATAGTGTTTTTGACTGTGCAACCTGATTAATGACACGTTACCAAGAGAGAGAGAGAAGAAAATATCAGAAATGTAGGGAGGTTAACTATAGACTAAGTGCAGTTTGCTACTCTACACGGAGAGAGGTGAATGAGGGAGAAAAAATGGCAGCATATCCACGGAGTGAATGATGGAGAGTGGGGCGAAGCATTCGTCCGTCCATGCGTCCGTCTGTGTGACCTTCCATGCGTCTGTTCGTGCGCCCGTCCCTGCGTTCGTTCATGCATCCGCCCATGCGTCCTTTCATGCGTCCATCCATGCATCTGTCTGTGTGTCCGTTCGTCCATCTATTCAACACTCCAAGTCCCACCATCTCGCATCTTTTTATCATATATTCCCCATATAGAAGCACCGCCATTCAGTGGACATTCCAAGGACTAAAGGAGAGGTGGCACACGCACACTTTCTTACGGCTTGCACTTCGGGTCTACTTCCCACCTTCAACCACCTTGAGTTCATGGTATATACTAGTTCACTGTATACATGGCACTGCGGCCCAACGCTCGCTAAACCTTTCTAAAAGCAAAGAAGTTACGCCCAGAGAGTATACGGTAGCAACCTTTTCCTGTCAGATATTGCTCAATGTACATGCCAATGGCTGCTAATGGGAAATGAGAGACAGGAGAATTCGGCTTTTACTTTCTTACGGCTTGCGCTTCGTATCTATTTCCCACCTGTAACCACCTCGAGTTCATTCACGGTATATACTAGTTCATTGTATTCATGGCCCTGCGGCTCAACGCTCGCTAAACCTTTGTAAAACTAAGGAGGTTACACCCAGCGAGTATAATGTAGCAACCCTTTCTTGTCAGATAGTGCTCAATGTACATGCCAATGGCTGCTAATGGGGATGGCAGCGTGCGCGTTAACTAAAAGCCAATTGCTCCTGTCTCTCATTCCCCATTAGCAGTCATTGGCATGTACATTGAGCACTATTTTTTATTGTTAAACAACGCACAAAAGAAATCTCTGACCGGCACCACCTTGGAGGTCAAATGTTATACCTATTTCGGGTATGTGCCACTTGTGGTTACGTACTACGAGGGACGCACAAGCCACGCCATTAGGAGCTTCGCCTCTAAAAGAGAGGGAGGAGGAGATGCGCATTGCACATAACACACACAGTTCAGGTTTCACAAGTGGTCGCACAGAGACGTTGCCCTCAAGAATTGTAGAATGGCTCGTGTGGCTTTCTGGGCTGATGTACGTGAAAACCCCGCTCCCAAGATCTTCTCCAGAGTCAAGGGTCGGTCATCCAGCGTCCTTAAGGCAGACTGGAGAGTCCGGCGATCTTCTTCAAAGTCTGGACAATGGCGCAGGACATGGTCGAGAGTTTTTACACAATGGCAGTTATCACAGTTGGGGCAGTCAGCCATACCAATGGGATGACTTAATTAATTGTTGAAGGCAACGCCGATCCACAACCGATACAGCATTGCAGCGTTCCGTCGCGAAGTCTTTGATGGCAGCTGTAATTGAAGTAATGAAGCGAGCTTCTGTGGGCGTCCAGTGCAGTTTGTTGGAAGATTCCGATGCATAAGTGTGGTATTTATTATGCGCGATGCGGTGAAGTTTTTGTGCAGCATCAACCCTTGATAGGGGTATGAACAGTGTGGGTGCTCCGTCATGGGCACAACGGGCATGCAGCCTTGTCGGTGAGGTAACCAAGCGCACAATACTGATAGGCTTAACGCTGAGTGGCCCCGCCGCGGTGGTCTAGTGGCTAAGCTACTCTGCTGCTGACCCGCAGGTCGTGGGTTCGCATCGCGGCTGCGATGGCTGCATTTCCGATGGAGGCGGAAGTGTTGCAGGCCCGTGTGCTCAGATTTGGGTGCACGTTAAAGAACCCCAGGTGGTCGAAAATTCCGGAGCCCTCCAGTACGGCGTCTCTCATAATCATATGGTGTTTTTGGGACGTTAAACCCTACATATAAAATTATTAACGCTGAGTGTCGACAATGTGTGCGCGTTTCATGAACAGATAATTAACAAGGAGGTGAAGAAGGGCAGTGCAGGTGAGGGAGAAGTCGCTCGCTCCCTTTCTCATTATTATTGTAACAGGGGTTTTTGCGTCCCCAAACCAGGATACGGTTATGAAAGGCACCTTAGTGGAGGGCTCCTGAAATGTCGACCACCTGGCGTTCTTCTGCGTGCACTGACATCACATAGCACACGTGGGCCTTTACCATCTTTCGCCTCCATCAAAATGCGACCGGGATCGCACCTGCGACATTCAGGTCAGTGGCCGAGTACCATAGTCATTGTTCTACCGAGGCGGACTAAGGAGACATTAAAAAAAGAAGGGGGTAGATTGCAAGATAAAGGATGATTATTCATTGGGAACAATTAAGTCCCCCTCCCCCTTCAGATGGTGCTAACGTTTCTGAGACCAAATATGATGAATCGACGAGCTTGTGTCGTATGAAAGGGATTAACCATCGATCGCTGCACAAGATCTTCACGTGACGCGTCCCTAACGATAGGTTTTTTTTAGGCGTTAATATCCTCAGATGGCTTTCGTGATGGCGTCAATGATAAGTTCGTGTTATTAAGTGCCGTCATGACGTCGCGATTAGCGTCAACGCCCCCCCGTATTGGCTGCTGAAGGTATGGCTTTATGTCGATTTCATTACCCTCTATGCTAGAATAACGGAATAGGCTTGCTATTTCACCGACCAAAGTCACACGACGTCCCGAATTTAAAGCTTTTCGCCATGCTGGTGCAACAAAATGGCGGCTTAAAGCAAGTCAGCAAGACCATAGGTTGATCGCCTTCGTGTAAACCTGCAGCAACAATGTTTATATAACTTGAATGAGAAATGCAGTTTAGAATTTTCGATAGGAAAAGAGGTTCACTTGTGCATTTAACATTTATGTTTATAGTCTTTCTTTTTATTATTTTTTTCTTTCTTTTGCGATATTTACATCCCACTCCCTTTCCCTACACAGAATAGCATGTCAGCGGTTGTGTACAGCTGGCAAAAATACTTTTTTTTATAAAGAATCTCTTTCTGACTCTATCCCACTCTATTTCCTTCATTTCTAACTTCGCAAGAAAGAAATGAATAATTTAAATTGGCTAATCCTTTGAGTATCCGCTGTTACTTCCATCTCTCCCTTCACGTTCCCCGGACGTTTGGTAGTGTACTAAACATTTCCCTTCTGGACAAATTTCCTACCTTTCCTTCATTTGTCCATCTCTCTCTCTCTCCTTCCAAACGTGCGTCCAGGCTGACTGGCCCCCGTTTCTCGTTTACATTAGCAATCCGTTACAATAATGACGGCGTCGCAGTCCCACGCTTTTCACGCACGTGCACGCAAACATACACAACTGCCACTAACATCCACCGTGCCGCGTCTGGCGTTAAGCACGCACCGGTTCTATATATAGGTGTTTATATAGGTCCCTGTATACGTACAGGAGGTGTATAAATCGTTGCCGGGCCACCATTTCAGATCCCAAAGGTTTACGAGGACCTACGGGGGTTCGTTGACTCAGCTTGGACGGAGCCCGTCTCCCCGCTTTGCCCTGAACGTTGTTGTCATTGGTATCCAACGGTAGAGGGTCAATGGACGAACGAAAAGAATGGACGCAGAAGTGACCACTACAGATAAACGCGGAGGCTGTCAAATACTCCTGGGTGTACCACGCATGTGTAAAATGAAATTTGTTAATTCTGACAAGCATGGACAGAATTCTGGCCCGCCGCTGTGGTCTAATGGTTATTGTACTCGACTGCCGATCCGCAGGTCGCGTGTTCGAATCCTGGCCGCGGCGGCCACGTTTTCGACTGAGGTGAAAATGCTTGAGGGCCGTGTGCTTAGATTTAGTTGCGCTTTGAAGAGCTCCAGGTGGCCGAAATTTCCGGAGTCCTCCACTAAAGGTGTTCCTTATGTGTGCCCGTTTCTATGCGTTAGTCTGGTATTTAAGCATATATAAGCACATTCAAGCCTACTGTATATCTCTTTATATCCTTGGCACTCATATAATTTTCTTTAATTCAGTTCTGTATGATTATGTACCAGTGCATTCTGAACGACAAATGCTTGTTGGTGTGTTTATGTTTTTGCTGCTGACCTAGTCAGGCGTTTACTGAGCGTTTATTTGTGCCCTCTAAGACAAAATTGTAACAATTGTGCCTTGAATAAATAAATAAATAAATAATATTTCAACCCCTCGACATCCGGATTATCTTCCCCAATTTCACCTTAAATGGCCCCTAAACCACACCGATTTCCAAGGTGAGACAGCATCTCGCCTTTACTATACTCTTCCTACAAGCGCTATCTCCTCCTCGCCACTTATTTCTTCATAAAACACAAGCAATGTCAGCACTATAGTGTTGAGCCAGTCGGAGTTCCGCGCTTTTCGACTAGTACACACCGCTATCTCGGCTTGCGCAGTCGCAAGCCGAGGTCGCGTCCGCAGGTCATACTTAACGCAGAGAACAAAGTGAAATCAGTTTATGACGTGCTCGATAGTCACGTGATACAAGGCAGAACGGACACGCGACTGCACGTCGAAGCAGAGTGTAAGAAACGCTTCACAACATATAAATATCGTATATGGACCACTCGAGAGCTCATTTCATCCTGACGTCACGCGGACAAACTGTTGACGTCACGAATCGTGTCCCTTGGAATTGGAAACGCCGGGAGACGATGAAGCACTCGCTTCTCATATTTTCAGGTGTTGTTCACGGTCCTTTAAAGCTCCTTCGAGAAGCCCTTACACGTGTGGTCTCTTATCGTTTTCGGTGTACGCGGTATCCCAAATATTTATCTATGGTGTAACTCAGGTCGCACAGGGATTGGTGTAAATGCCATCGATCTATACTGAGTCACTGTCCCGTTCGTGGAATATACATGATCAGGCGGCGAGCTTCGCGGACGGCGAACAAAGCCGTCTCCGACACGTCAGTCTTGGCTGTGACTCATACGTACGCATCGACGCAAACAAGCCTAGTCATGCCTATAAAACGATAGCCAATGGAGCCCCGCATCAGAGGTATATTGCACTCTGCCGTTCCCGTGCTTGCCGTTTCAAGTTCACGTCAGTTCTGCACGTGCTTTCCCAGCGAAATCACAGGGTTCCCACATTACTCAGCGTCATGCCATGCGTTGCACTTTGTGTAGTCTTAGCGTCGTCAGCTCGTAATGCCTAGTAATAAGTGGTGAAGACATTATAGTCCAGCTGCTAAGTGCTAAACTTTATCGGCGGTCAATCTGTTCAAGCTTTTATTTCTGTACTCACCATTTTTAAAGAAAAGTAAAAACGCTCGCAGGATCGATCCATTGATTGATTGATTTATTGATTGATCGATGGATTGTGAATAAACACGGTACAAAGCTTTCCTTGGTGCCCGAATATTTTTTTCAAGTTTATATTTTCGAGTTATATTTTGAGGCTGTCACCACGACACCACCATTAAAGAGGCTAAATTCTATGGTTTATGTGCCAAAATCTCAATGGGATTATGAGGCATGACGTGTTTGCAGTGCCTCATGATTATATTTTACAGCATGCTCTATTTCTTTTTTTTACGTGTACCGATACTTTGTTCCACGAATTTTCTGCGCATTTCGCCCTCACAGAAGTCGAACCCACGCCCTGGAACTTACCACCTATCACGACTATTTAGCCTGAACGCTTTCGCGACAGTGGGTCAGCACAAAACGCATGGCAAAATTTTCGACTATTCATAACTTTATCTCCCCCTTTTTCATTGAACAGCACGCAAATTTGAAAATTTTCAGGGTAAACTGTTATTTGACTTTAGTGTCCCTTTAAGGGCGAAGGTGCAGTAACGTGTACAGTTTGTCTTTTGTATACAGTGAACGGCCCACTTTAAACCACGAATTCATGATAATCGCTTGTTCTGATGCTCGATCGCAATGTACGCTTGTACCACGCATTATTACTGCGATATTACATGTTGCACTGTGAAGCATGTACACGTCTATTTGTAAAGCATGAAGGTTACTTTCACGGCATTTCCAAGCAGAGTAAGTTATTTTCTGCGTAAATCCGAGTTGACGCGTGGCTCTGTGATAGAACACTTGCAAAATACTCGACTTATAACCTCACTCAGACCGAAATTTTTGTATCATTTACCTTATTTGCATATTTATTTTTCAGTCATGCACAAGATGACGATTTTTCGCTCACAACCAACGATGGCAACGCCGACACCACAATTTTCACGAAACGAGCTATTTAACGCTAAGGCGTCAATAAATTCTATATAGATTCCGTAGATAACAGAGTGCGTGTAATAAATAATTGGTATGGAAACTGCAACTGCTTCAACGAAGCTACGTTATACCTTCGTGTTAGGACCGATCCGTACGAAAGATATCCGTACGAAATTCCGTATGACCGATCCATATGAAATTCGATAGATAACAGAGTGCGTATAGTAAAAAATCGGTTTCGAAAATGCAACTGCTTCAACGAAGCGACGTTATACCATCGTGTTACGACCGATCCGTACGAAAGATATCCGTACGAAATTCCGTATGACCGATCCGTATGAAATTCGATAGATAACAGAGTGCGTGTAATAAATAATTGGTATCGAAAATGCAACTGCTTCAACGAAGCGACGTTATACCTTCGCGTTACGACCGATCCGTATGCAAAAGTAATCACTCCATATTTTCCCAACCTACTCGATCCCTGCCTCTGTCACCATTCCGCAAAGTAATGTGTGCAGCGCTAAAACACGGTGCGTCGTGTCACAAAACGCGATAGGTATATAGACGGCTTCACGGATGCGCTGATGACGTCAACAGAAAGGAACGCAACACCGCAGCTGCCGTGGTTTGTAAAGCAAGGTATTACGAACGTATTTTTTTTTTCTTCGACATATATCGAACGTTCAATTTCCTCCTTTTGCATTTTGTTTCCATTGCTACCATGCATTTCAAACCTCACCGAAGCTTCGTGAGGGATGCAACGCAGGCTTGCTTAAAACGCATTCTCAGTAGGTTTTCCTGTATCGCGAACGAAAGAAGACCGATGTAGGGGTACATTTGATTGATTGATATGTGGGGTTTAACGTCCCAAAACCACCATATGATTATGAGAGACGCCGTAGTTAAAGACTCCGGAAATTTTGACCACCTGGGGTTCTTTAACGTGCACCCAAATCTGAGCACATGGGCCTACAACATTTCCGCCTCCATCTGAAATGCAGCCGCTGCAGACGGGATTCGATCCCACGACACGCGGGTCAGCAGCCGAGTACCTTAGCCACTAGACCACCGCGGCGGCACGAGGTACATTTTCCTATCCTTTATTTGCGCCATAATAAAACTTACTAGAAAATAATACCCTTTACAACGTGTGGGCAGCATTCTTTGATACGAAGCCTTTTTTAGCGACCCCAAGGCCCTTTGAGCGTTTCTATCTATCTATCTATCTATCTATCTATCTATCTATCTATCTATCTATCTATCTATCTATCTATCTATCTATCTATCTATCTATCTATCTATCTATCTATCTATCTATCTATCTATCTATCTATCTATCTATCTATCTATCTATCTATCTATGTCTGAGTGTTTTCCTGATCACATTCTTAACTTTCTGCAGACAAATATTCATATTGGATGGTAAGTGGGCTTGACAATTACGACTGCCTGGTGATGGAACGAATAACGCGCAAATCCTGTGGCATATGCTGTCAAACCCTTTCCTTCAGACACGTCTGGGGTCATGGTATGCGGGTATGGGAGTGTGCGCCAGAGGTGGCTGAGTGAACGTTAGGATTCATTCAGCAACAGGTGAGATCAGGCATTGGCGATTTGTATACGAAGGCGTTAAAAAAAATCGACATCGGGAGCGTTGACCCGACAAATGCAAAGAATATACGTTAAGGTCCCAGCAGGAATCGAACCCAAGCCTTCTGCATGACAATCAAGTATTCTACCACGGAGACACTTCTGATATCTAAACTGCTATCTTTGCAAAAAGACCCATCAGAGGTGCTATGTCAGCGTAATTTCTGTACCGCCGATCAGGATTGCAGTGCTGGCTATCTTATTTTATAACAAAGCAATGAACATCGCATATAAACCCATATGATACACACGTCATGTCGGGTCAACATCGATTGTTGTTTCACTTCCGCTTTTTATTCGGCAAGCTTAATTCAAGCGTCGCGCGACCCTGCAGGGACACGTTAGAGAAAGTTTTCCGTGATATTCACATTATCGCCCCGTAAAGTGCACTTCTTAGGCGAATACTGTCGTCTGCAAAAAAAAAAAATGGCAGCATATCCACGGAGTGAATGATGGAGAGTAAGGCGAAGCATCCGTCCGTCCATTCGTTCTTGCTTCCGTCTGTCCATGCGTGCGTCTGTGTGACCGCCCATGCGTTCATCCGCCCGTGCGTGCGTGCGTCTGTTCGTGCGTGCGCACGTCCATCTGTGCGTCCATCCCTGCTTTCGTCCATGCATACGCTCCTGCGTCCGTCCATGCGTCCATCCGTCCGTGCGTCCATCCATGCATCTGTCTGTGTGTCCGTTCGTCCACCTATTCAACACTCCAAGTACCATCATCTCGCATCTTTTCATCATATATCCCTCATATTGAAGCACCGTCATCCAGCGGTCATTCCAAGGACTAAACGAGAGGTGGCACACGCACACTTTCTTATGGCTTGCGCTTCGTGTCTACTTCCCACCTTTAACCACCTCGAGTTCATGGTATATACTCCTTCACTGTATCCATGGCACTGCGGCTCAACGCTCGCTAAACCTTTCTAAAACCAAGGAGGTTACGCCCAGCGAGTATAACGTATAGCAACCCTTTCTTGTCAGATATAGTGCTCAATGTACATGCCAATGGCTGCTAAGGGGGAATGAGAGGCAGGAGAATTCGGTTTTTAATTAATACGCACGCTGCGAATTTTTTATTGTTCAACAACGTACAGAAGAAATTTCCCACCGGCACCACCTTGGAGGTCAAAATGTAAGACTGGTTACATACTACTATTACAACTACTAGGGACCAACGGGTGCCGCTATAAGGAGCTTCGCCCCTAAAAAAGAAACGAGGATTCTGACGTTGCGCAAGACTCTATATTACCCTTTTAGACGTCAGTGTGGTCAACGTGCTTGTTAAGCCCACAATGTGCACACTACTACTCCATTTAGAAAAACACGTCGATCTATACCTCGTAACGCTTAACTCAAAGCCATGAAGTGAAGCATAGACCACTACTCATTGGCTGCTTCGCATAAAACCAATTCTCACAAGGCGTGAGACATGATGAATTTCACTGCCGCCCCCCCTTGTGACCTGGTCAATTGTTCGTTATTTTAGATTCGGAGCATCTAATACTCGAGGCTTGTAGTGCGGCGCCGTCCGCAAGCTTCCTCCTCCTCCTTCCACCATCTGTGCATCCCTTCCTCCTCTACACACCGCGCGCGCTTCACTCCTCCACTATCTGTGCACCCTTCCTCCTCTACACACCGCGTGCGCTTCTCCTCTTCACGAACATTCGCTAGCTGTATAATGTAGCGCGCATGCGCCGTCACGCTTCGAGAACATTGGCAGCTGACGCGCGCGCATGCGCCGTTGCGCTTCTCCCCCTTCTCGAACATTCGACAGCTGACGCGCGCATGCACCGTCACCCACCATCTTTGCCGCGCGCGCTTCTCCCCTTCGAGAACATTCTACAATTCTCCTGACTCTCCAGTGGACGCGCATGCGCCGTCGCGCTTCGAGAACATTCAACAGCTGACAGTGCATGCGCCGTCGCGCTGTATATATGCTCAAGGTCGGCGCTCGCTCGCTCACATGCCGCTCGTCGGTTGGTTTGTACGGCGCGTCGACGTCCAAGGTCGCGGTGAAATGAATTCCAACGAATCCACAAACACAATGATCGATGTCCCTTCGACCAGCGCCACCCTTTCGCATACGTGCGTACGTGTTCACTCATTTAACACCCCCTCCTACAACCACGTTAACCAATTTAGCCATGGACCCAAGTAAGTCGCACTTTAACACCCCGTTAACCAATTATATGCTCCGCATCCTCCTCAGTGTTTCCCCGAGGGAAGCTGCGGGCAATCTTTTTATTTCGTTTATTCACTTCTTTTTGTTAACCATTGGGTAGCCGAAATAAGGTTAGTGGAAGGCGTATCATATTGTTACTAATGGCTAAACAGCAATTCAGGCGAGCTTGGAATACTATGAAGCTATACAATCGATAGAATTGGGTGAAAGTTTCGGTGAGAATACCGGCACAGTGAGCGCTATCGTAGAGGGCGATTCAAGAAAATCTTCAAGTGCCACAGAGATCATTTTTGGTCACGCTTTTAATGTGACTCCAGCTGAACGCGGCTAAGGAAAGCTTTCGTGATTTTTAATTAGCCTGAGAACGAATGCATGTTCGAGGAAAATTCGAGTCCGCGCGAGCCCTCAGAGGAAGTATAATTTCCGAATGAATCTGAATAGGTTCCGCTTATTCTGCCACCTAGGACGTTATCTAATAGACAATTGTATCTTGTTGGTTCACAATGGGGGGAAAAACAGAAATGCTGTCGTAAAGGCCTCGACACCATTGCTCGAGGACAAATATTCACTAATTTAGTCGTAAGTGGTCCCCACACACTATCACTCCGCGCTGAATATACCTGAGGCAACCTCTTTATCCTCTGTCATTAGTTGTGGATTGTGCTTACAGGGCTTTGAAACTTACAAACAAACAAACAAACAAACAAACATTACGTTACTCCTTGTACTTCACAACTACTATGAGCTATTTAATCGATAAGGAATCAAGAGTGGAAAGACAAGCCAATTATCGCAACCTTGAAGCTTTCCACAGATATATCAGTGAATCGAAATGTTTAATTGCACCTACGGTGTCATAACACACACGTGTCGACTGCGGTTGTGTTTCTCTCTTTTTATTTTTGTTACGTCATGAACCGTACAGTCCCTGAGGCTGCACAACTACGCGAGCGTACTCCAGAAAAGTAGTGGCTACGAGCAATTTGTCCGCATTGCAAAACGGTCCCAGCAAGCAGGGTCTCGGAGGAATTCAACGATGCGAAACGACCTCGCGACTTCAGCTAAGCGTTGGCCGCTTATCTCGTGACAACGCGTTCGCCTTAAAGGTGCCCTGCAACACTTTTTGAGCATAGTCAGAAAACGCTGCCAATCGATAGTAGAGGCTCCCGAGAAAACGTGAACCAAATGTTGTAGCGCAGCGCGCGGCCTGCAATTCACAATAAATTATCAAAGTCAGCTAAAAACTGCTTTCTCTCCTCTCGACAAATGATGGAAGACACTCAAAAATGACCCGTAGATCACCCATCTATCAGCCATTGGCTTATTTGAACATGGCGCGCTCGGTTGTTACAGAGGTTGCCGCGAGAGGCCGTCACTTGTCCACGCGTGAGCGCGCGATCGCACTGAGAAAGCCACGTATTCGAAGAAAAAAAAAGTGGTCAAGGTCACGAGGCGCGCGTGACGTTTTTTCTTTGCCCCTCTTATCCCTCCCTGCTTATCTTCCAGCGCTTTCGTCGGGACGAGAGAAGAGAGAATGTGATTGCAGCGTGTGACAAATCTTTGTATCTCCACTCGTACTGGACGGATTCTTGAAATTTTCGCAGCCTTGAATCCGTGCGGCAACACGCTTTTCAAGTGAATTAATTCCGTGGTTACTGAAAAAGGTGTTTTAGGGCCCCTTTAAACTTGTACGGCACTGACGCAGGTGCTGCACCAAGGAGGGCACCAGCCTGCCTCCCCTATCTTGGCCATAGTCAAGAGGAAACATATTCAAAACGGAACGCCTACGTTCAATGCCCCCTCCCCCACATCATCGTTTTCAAAAAAACAACAAAAAAACGTGGGACGAGGGGGGGGGGACTTTCACTAGTCTGGACAAGGCTTAGCCCAGTGAAGCTGAAACACGGGAATCGCAACGCCGGTGGCGATCAGATACAGCGTGCTTGGCCAAAGACACGGCGGCCAAGACACGGCGACTGGCGGATCTGGAATACGCGTGAAGCATGCCATTTCGAGCCTGTTCAAATCACTGTCCCCAAACCATGGTGTCAGAAATTCTGGAGGTTGCCATGGCAACGGCACAGCAAGAGTTTGTTGCTAACGGGCGTCTTACTGCCAGCTTTAACAGCGTTGCTGTTCGAAGTGTTGTTTTCTTTCTGTAGACATTCAACGCCTTTCCATATTTGAGCCGCAAGTTTACTAAACGAGATGACACCCTTGCCAACGTTCGTGCAACTCCATCTGGCCGAGAAACTGCGGAAGGGGTGCGTTTTTCAGAATCGCACATTCAGCGTCGCATACTTGTGTCCACTTAAATATCACATGCCAGACGCGGTGAAACTACGCGGAACAAAAAAATTGTGAGTCGAAAGAAAGTATGTGCTATAAAAAGAAAGTAAACACTGGCGCTGCAAGCTGAGCTAATTGAGAGCTAATTGAGAGCTTTATATAGGAGTTTCAAAGGAATGAGGCCAAGAAACAACAGTACTGGTGCGAATTAAGAAATGCTTTATTTGAGAAACGTCTGCATCCTTTAAGTAGCTTCTTGACCATGCACGTTTCACACTGCTAATCACCGTAACACGATGAGCCACGTCAATCAGTCATCCGAACTTGTCTGCTAAGAAGTGCAATTCGCTGCGATAAAGATTCAAACGTGCGGCGCACTTATGGACTAGTATATCGGTACGTAGACGAAGGGGCTCGACGGTCGATCGCATGACTCTCACACCCGCATATGACGCGAGTGTTACACTCTGAAGGGGAAAAAAACAAGAGAAAAAAATCGAGCTGAGAAGCATATACTCGGACTATGCTTTTACTCGGCCAATTCTCGGGGCCTTGACTTTGAATTGCGGTAAAAGAATTTAAGCCATTTGGACGCCGTGAGAAACGTTGAAGGGGGAGACTGTCAGCAAACGAGTGTACATGACTGCAAAACGAGATCACGTGGCGTCATAAATCCATGACTAGATTTGAAACACGTGCGCTCACCATCATCGTATTAATTAGTTGGCGTCGTTGTCGTTATCGTCGTTACCATCATTATTTTATTTTAATTTTATATGAGAATGGATTTCTTAGTAGGGGGTTGTCGTGCGTCCCTGGTCGGCGTGCGCACAGATCTCTCAGCGCGTGCTCCTCCTCGCCCCCTAGCAACAGCTGCGCCGCGCCTAGCAACCGCAGCAGGTGGTGAGTGGTGGAGGGTAAGGGAGAGGTTGAGCGTGCGGGTGTGTAATGGCGCTCGCAACGCGAAGCAGTGGAGGGTAAGGGAAAGGAGGAGCGTACCCGGTGAGGGTAACACCCCAAAAACTACGAAGTTTTAGGGCCTTTAGATGAGGGCGCTCGCATCACGGAGCTCGATCGGCGTAGACCTCGCGCCCAACCTCGCTCGGGACGCCGTTGCCGCGAAGCTGGACGCCGCTATGGAAAGTGTGCGCGTGCGCTCCAAACCTTCTGACCCCATTGTCTTGGTCGGTGACTTCAGCGTTGACGTGCGCAAGAAGAGTGGCTGGAGGAGCACATGCATACCAAGCACTCTATGCACTGTCTCTCTGCCGCCTCCGACCACACGTGCCCCACTACCATTCACGGGAGTTGCATTGATCTGGTCTTTACGCGAAACTATGCCACGCGTATGCTTCTCAAAGACCATTTGACCGTGCACTTCAGCGACCACAAGGCGGTGATTGTGGTAACGATAACACGAACAGGTGCTGACGTACGAATAAATATTGCTTACGTGCACAATCTTGTCTCTCTCCATCATTTAATAGCACACTCATCGGGTGCACCTAAATGCATTTGCGTTTCCTCACGATCCCCTTCAGGGAAGTGCGGTTTTCTTTTTTTTATGGACTCCCCTCTTTGCTATAATGGGACATACGTGACGCCACTACTACTACTACTACTACTAATACTACTACTACTAATACTAATACTACTACTGCTACTACTATTACTACTACTACTACGACGACGACGACGGCGCGCATGGTACACTTACAGTTAAGAACAACTAAATTGAAGAGTTTGATGTCCAGAACAACGATACGATCATGTGACGTGCCTTATAATGTGATTTAATATACTAAAAAGAATGGTAGCGTAACTTTCAGTGGCCGTCAGATGTGATAGAGTTACCTGGCCTGACAAGAAACTTCATGCATGACTTAGCACCTAAAGCGCACGTCAAGCTTTCGATTCCGGTTCAGGCAGTAGTAGTGATGCTGAAAAAATATTAGGGGCCGCAAAAGGCATGGCATAAGTTTCTGTGCTCAGTCGGAGACAGGAGTCCACCCACTGACATAGGCGAAATAGAGATAATAAATTATGACGTGTTACGCCACAAAACCCCAATATGAATATGAAACACGCCTTAGTTGAGGGCTCCGGAAATTTCGACCACCTGGAGTTCATCGACGTGCACCTGAATATCAAGCCCATGGACCTCAAGCATATTTTCGTCTGCATCGGAAATGCGGCCGGGATTCGATCCCACGACCTGTGGGTCAGCCGTCGCGCACCATAGCCACTACACCAGCGCGGTGGGGGCACCGTATACAGTCTTCTGTAGAGTGGTGTTGAATACTTGCTTCATCTGTAGCTTACAATAAAGTGCCCCGAACCAACTTGACGTCCACGAGGCCGCCATCGAGGGTTGGGCAAAGACGGTTGTCGAGGGCAACCATACAATGCAACCTCCTCATCTTTTCTTTCCTTTTCCCGTTTTCTTTCAAAAACTTTTCGCCTACCTTCATATACCACACCGAAGAAACGTTGTCGTTCCTAATATTAGTGAGAAAAGCTTTACTAAATATGTTTGTCGAAATGTATTGGAACTACCCATTTTTGTATATGTATAGCAACCAGTTTTACTGAAATGATTCTAAGTTAAAACCTACTTCGATGATTTTTTCGTTACAACATTGCTCATTATATAACTACTTTTCGTAATATCATTGTTTCCAGCGAAAATACGATTAAAATTGATCGATCGATTGATTGATTGGTTGATTGATTGGTTGATTGATTAATTAATTAATTGATTGATTGATTGATTGATTGATTGATTGATTGATAACATGTAGAGCATCTCAACAGCAGTGAAAAATATGGACGGCTGAATAGTCTGGCAACGACAATCGACCCACACGTTGGCACTCCTTGCCCTTTGGCGAGTAAAGGGCACTCTCCCCGCTATAGCTCTCCTGGTGTGCGTGACTTCAAGCAGAGAGAACGGCGGTGGGTGAACGCCCTCTCCCCAATATATTACATTCGTTCACAAAATAAACGACTATACCCAGGCTGGCTATAGCGCAGATGCTGTTTGACCCACCGCTTCGGTCTGACGGATGTGGGGCGCCTCTTCGATGGAACTAATTTTGAACGCGTTTGTGGGGAACTGGAAGTGTTCTGCGGTTGCATGCTGAAGCGTGTCTCATTTCTAGAGCCGGATCCTAAAAATAAAAAACCAAGTCGCGTGGCGTTCGGGTGTACAATTATTTTAAAGGCGACGCTCTCATTCGCGTGCATCACTTGTCAGTTGCCCATTTGCAGCGCGATTCCGGAATCGGCGCTCACAGGCGCCGCTTCGTTGCCCCCCTTTCCCACCTTTGTTTCCATATTGTGAATGAGAGAGAGAGAGAGATTAAGCGAGAGTACATGACTGCACGTCTTCCGTATACGGCAGAGGTTCAGAAGAAAATGCACAAGACAGAAAAGACGCTTTCTTCTGAGCCGCCTTGCGTTTCCCTGCAGCGCAAGGTGCTTATTCAACTGGCCCCACAACTCACTATTTCGAAATGTATGTGTGTGTTCAAAAGAAACAGAGATAAGGGAGAGAGAGAACGTGTGTGCATGAGAACAAAGAGAGACTGTGTGTGTGTGCGTGCGCGCGTGCTCTTCCCATGCAGCCAACTGTTTTTAGCTGCATGGCCTGGAAAACGTGTCCGAATCCGCGGGTCAGACTCTCTAAACGAATGGCCCTGGCGTTTGGCATCACAATGATGTAAGAGCGCCCGCGCATGACGCGTGATGCCAAACAAAATACGTAAGCGAGAACTACAGTGAACGAGGCAGCGGTGGTCAGATGTCGGCACGGAGGAAGGAAAAGGTAAGGAGAGGCCCTGACGTCACTCGTTGTGAAGCCGCGATGAAGCCGGAAGTCGGCCATATTGAGTAGGCAAATTCTCCTCTCTTGTTTACATATGAATGCGAAGCAGAAGGTGCGACTCCCTCTCCGGCTCGGAAAGCACGTGGGCTGCGCAGCGCGTGTGCCGTGACGATCCGAAACTAATGGAACTGGGCTCATCACTCTGAGCCAGCGGGACACCTTCAGCGAAATCGCTTCGTCCGAGTAATAACAGGGAGTAACAGCTCGCCGACAACGAAGCAACTACGAGAGAACGCGCGCTAGATGCACTGACAACGGCGAGTGCTTTCACGTCATTAATTCAGCAACTGTACAGACAACACGATCGGTCGTGCGCCTTCTACGGTTGCATTCCGCCGCGCGGCCGACGCAGCGTCCTGCCACTGTGTCCGTGTTCCGCGTGAAAATCACCGGCGTCAGCATTCTGCGACCGTGGTGACTGAGCACGGTGCTAGTGACAGTTGAATGTGGTTGCTCTTACGTTGAGATTACATGCAGTGCTGGTGGAGAGTGTACCAAGCGGAACAGAAAAGGTGTTTTAATACGCACATGCAAGTTGTTACTGTACACACACAACACGAAACTACGTATGTGCACATGGTCCTCACGGCGTCTTGCTGGGCTCAACAGCGTCGTCCGTTGTCACAAGCAGGAGCACTGCTCAACCGTCACTGACCTGCAAGGCGTTCGTCGTCATTCAGCTTCGTCATGGTGCCCAACGCAATTTCGCTGAACACTAACTGCTTCATCCGCGTCATCCGCCGCACGACACATGGATATGCACTTGTTCTACGCACTGTTGAAACCGCGTGATGGACAAAGGGATTTGAAAACGTTGCTAAGAGTAATGTAACAGCCAAGAGAACACTGCGTAACCAATAACGCGGCGCAGAGCACAGATATTGTCCGCCACAGCTCAGAACGAGACCTGGGGAGGCACACATTCCGCCGCCAGCCGCGGCCGCTCACTGCTAGACTAGCTCCACTGCTCAACACGTAACCATAGCAACGCCGCCATTGTGCCGTCTGAATATGGCCGCCCTGATGTCATTTCCGCCACACTTTTTACGCCCTGCGCCGGCTGGGCATGCCCTCTCCTTACCTTTTTCCTTCCTCCGTGGATGTCGGAGGCTGTTTATTTGCGATCGAGAAAGAAAGACCCGACGAAAAAAAAATTAAGAAATGTAACGAAAGCAAAGAACAAAAAGGGCTGAGGGGTGCGTGGTGATGCTGCAGAGACCAAAACAAACCCGAAGCGTGAGACCTTTGTGCTCCTCGCCCCCCTCTTCCTGTGCGCTTTGAATCACTACTATGTTACGACTGAATAGGAAAGTGACGCTTCGATGCCATCCATAAAAAGTTTCACAAGCTGTTGGCAGTACAGCCGAAGATATAGCTCTCTCGTCTAACCAGAACTGTGTGAGCACAGCAAAAAGTCTCTCAACTATCTTAGCAATCTAGAACTATTTTACACACTACGAACACATCAGTGACAGTAAGGTTAGGATTGCTGTTTTAAAGCGTCTGGAGGTTTTTAATAAGTCTTGACAATAATAAGAAATGCCTACATAATCACGGCTGAGCGGAGGCTTGTCGTGAGGGTGGAGGGGGGGGGGGGGCGGAATGCGCCGCTTTTCAGCAACATGACGTCACTCAAGCAGGTTTAAATAAAATACCTCCTTGGCATCGCCCGAGTTGGTCTTGTGGGCAGTCGTGTCCCTTCAACGCATCCCAAAACATCCGCTGGTGAGCCATCGATCCATTGCTGTTGATAGTACATTGTGCAATGTCCATCCGATATCAGCGGAGCTGCGACGCCAAATTCATGTTGTGATGAGTGCGATTGGATGTGAAACTTTTCATCAGGATCACGGCCAGCATTACGTAGTGTGGGCAGAATGCGATAATTCAGTATTAGTGCATTGAAAGTAGCGAATATGAACATGAAATGGGATGTCGTATTATGCCGACAAATAAAGCTTCAGATCTGTTCAAGTATTCTTTCGTTATTTGACTCAATGATTAATTTAAACAGACTTTTTTTCAATATTTGAAGTCAACATTTTTTTTCCTATACCCGTGACATAAATAGCTAAAGAATGCTCTGACGTGACAAGAACTCATAGGAACAGGTAAAATTAAACATAAATAGCGAAAGCCGGGCTAGTTCTTTAGCAACGAATGTTGGCCCGTCTGAAAATGAATACTGTCAAGAAAGTACCCAACGCAACCTGCTACAAAATTAAAACGTTAATTAGTATAGTGCACGCTTATTCGTACAGATATGGAGCCCTAGCTTTGTCGCATTCACGGTAAAGACATTCGCCTAGGAACACAATTACGTAGCGGGCTCTGTCATGATTGGCTGAGGCCGCCCGTACCTTCCACATCACTGCCAACGGCTTGTGCTCATAAGAAAGATTTAAAGTATACAGTACGCAAAGCTTTGCGTTAGCGTTCATACTCCCTGCCCATGCGTCATACGCTATTGTCCAACGTCCCGCTGTAACTGACGGAAATAGTCGGTGACTGGACGAATGCTAACTTAGCGTACGCTATACTAAAACTGTCCATTTGCTATTTCAATCACCACGTCATAAAAATTTCGACAGCTTTTTTGGTGCGTTAATATGGCGAAAAATCACAGCATATCCACGAAGTGAATAATGACGAGTGGGTGAAGCTCCGGAAAATCATGACCCCCCCCCGTAAGTTGCACACTTTCTTTCTTTGTTTTTTATTAGTTTATTAAGAACAATCAGAAAAATGTCCAAGGAGACATGGCAAAAGGCAAACATTGCCTGACTGGGCCGTGGCACCCGTAGAGCAGCAGCAGCAGCAGTAGGAAAAGACATTGACAAATATAATAGGGTACATGAAAATCAAATACTACACCTCGGATCTATATCACACAGCCATATAGCCATAAATAGAGAAGAAACATAAGTACAATTTTACCAAAAAATTGCACACACAACTCACTCGAGCAGAAAAAGAAAATCGCATTATACTCATCTACACACACACACACACACACACACACACACACAAACACACACAAACACACACACATACAAACACACACACACACACACACAATAACTAGGACCAACTTGTAGGGCTCACAATCCACATGTGGGAAAAGAAAAAGAAAAATCAACACAATACATAACAATCATACAGAACCATAGTATTCTTTTATTTGCATTAGTCCTCTGATAATAATTATTTTATTGTTTTTGATACGCTTGCTTACTAATTACGGATTTGAGGAGATCTATGGTAAAGGTATAGTAATTGAGGATGTCACGAATTTGGACAGCAAGTTTTTGTTCCCCGTAATTTGTTCTCCTATTTGGTATAAATTTATTTATTTTTATTTATTTACATTTCACCTACATCGCCGTGAGGCACTACGTAGGGGAGGTACACATAATAATTTGACTACATAGTTTTCAATGGAAACAATATATTCAACCAATAAAACAGCACTCAAAATATTTTAAGAGAGGAAAAAGAAAACACTCGAATATTGGTGAGTGAAAACAACGTCACAGTCATGCATTTGTAAACACCCACACGCTTCGAGACAGCAAACCATTCTTAGTGGCAGTGATATTGTAGGAGTTGTTACAATGAAGAAAAAAAAGGATTCATTATCAGTTTCATTGACGAGATCATCCGGTAGACGGTTCCATTCCTATATTGTTTTTACGAAAAAAAAGAACTACCGAAAGGGTGGGTTTTGTAACGGTATTCTAATATTTTTCATGAATGGTCTTGACCATTAGAAACGTACGTTGGTGTAAACAGATAATCAAAAGGGTTAATGGCATTTCTATTATATTATATACAATGAAGAAATTTAAGCCTGAGTTTCTGCCTCCTTACCATCAGTGTCTCCCATTTCAATGCTCGTTTCATTTCTGTGATGCTTGCAAAGGATAAATGCAGAACTTCTGAATTTGTAGCCTGTCGTTTTCACACTGTACTTAGTTTGGAGGGATTGATTTACTTGATCAAGTACGACGTGACAACTCGTGACAACACTTGTTTACAGTATATACAAAGTTGTTTATTCATCACAATGCGCATATGGCGGTCAGATGTTCATATGGACATACATAGCCATACGGATAGCCATACGACTATCCATACGGGTAGCCATACGGCTATCCATATGCGTATATGCGTATGGACGTCCATATGGACGTCATATGGATATCCGTATGGAAATGGATATCAATAGCATGTCACGCCCACGGACAGGGGACATGGTCCGACCATAAGTAGCTTCGCCCCTAAAATGCCTCAGATGCCTCGTAAAACATGAAAGTGACTTTAGGTGGCGGCAACATGAGTGAAGCAAAGATTTGTCACAATCGTAATGCGGTTACGTCATCATAAAGCAACATGCCGCTAAAGATTGTGGCGCAATCTCGACGTCAGTACGAGGTGCAAGACATAATAAAAATAACCCGACATAGTCGCTTGGTCAAACTTTAGTTGATCTCGGAGGAGAGGCTACGAAACCACGTGAGATCCGAAAGCTGCGCCAGCTCCGATATTGGAGGCAATGCAAATCTCATTTAGGTGCAGAAGTTTTTTGTGATAGGGCAAATCAAGGATCAATACAGTCGACAGAGAAGGCTAAAGAGAAAAAAATGAAGAAATCATTGCTTTAGGCTTCTAATAGGAAAGGCGCGCATACGCCAGGGATTGTGCGACTTTATTCTCAGGCCGCAATGCTCAATGAATATTTGCGTAGATGTGATGCCACGCGCTCTATTCCGACACCCCGACTTCTCACCGTATATTTCCGGAGCTTGTACAAGTCACGCTGTTCTCGGAAAGACCAATTCCAGTAACTCTGATAATACGAACGTTGGTGAATCACTCGGCGCACGCTTTCGCAATTACTCTACAAACAGCTTGCACCTTTCATACACAACGGAAGCTCCACAGGTAAGCTGTCCGGCTGCTGGGCTCCAAATCTCAAGTTCGATTACCTCCCTCGGCGTCCACGTTTTATTGATGGTGGGATGTGAAAAAAAAAAAGCCGTCGTGTGCACTCAGAGATAGTGCTCGTGAAGGCCTAGCAGTTGCTTCCTAATTAGTCAGAGTCCCCGCCGTGGCGTGACTCGTAGTCATGTATTTATTTCGTTACGTAAAGATTCAGTATTTCATTTTTGTTAATACCCTAATCTTGCCGTAGAGACACGTTCCGCACAATATAATTCGTTTGAAATTTTTCCGCAAAATACCCGTCTAAGTACTCAGAAAAATGTGCAGCTAGTGCGCATTTGAAAATGAAATCATTTTAGGTAATTCGTTTAAAACGTTCTTCAGCTTGCCGAGCTGTATATTTCGGTTTGTGGAAGGAGTGGTGTTTAAAGAAACGTGGCACCTGTCAGGCACATGCGCGAAATTGAGAAATACAGTAACGAATCAAGACGTTACCGAAGCAGTTTCAACTCCCTGGCGCAATGGTCACATTTCAGTGCGATCAAAGTACGTACATGTACTTCGATAGACAGACAAGATGTCCACATAGTGTGTTCGTGATGCATGGGGAAAAAATTGGACGACTCAATCAGTAGCTTTGAAGACGATGTCGCTCTGAGGAGTCAAAACAGGAAAAAAAAACAACATCGTCCGAGATTAGATGGCATTAGACACCATACAGCCGACGCACGCTGGCATTATGACACTCGTTCAACCTTTGGCGGTTCTCGTTTTCCGTGACAAAGTACGCAACGTCAATTTGGTCGGACGATCGGCTACGCCCTGTTAAGCAGGGTAAAAAGGGAAATTGAAACACTTTTTGAGCATTGTCAGAAAACACTGCCTACAGGTAGGAGAGACTTCCAAGAACACGTGAACCAAATGTTATAGCGCAGCACGCTGCCTGTTATTCGCAATGAATTATCAAAGTCAGCTAATAATTGGTCTCCCTTCCCCCGACAAATGACGGAAGACACTCAAAAATCACACGTAGATTACCCATCTATACGCCATTGGCTGATTTAAACATGGCGCACTCGGTTGTTACAGAGGTCGCCACGAGAGGCCGTCACTTGTCTACGCGCGCGCGTGCGATCGCGCTGAGAAAGCCGCGTATGCGATTAAAAGAAAAAAAAGAAAGTGCTCAAGGTCACGAGACGCGTGTGACGTTTTCTTTTTCTTTTTGCCCCTTCCATCCCTACCTGCTTAACTTCCAGCACTTTCGTCGGGACGAGAGAAGAGAGAATGCGATTGCAGCGTGTGACAAATCTGTGTAACTCCGCTCGTACTGGGCGGATTCTTGACATTTTTGCGGCGTTGAATTTGTGAGGCAATACGCTTTTCCACTGAAATAATTCTGTGGTTAGTCAAAAAGTGTTTCAGGGCCCTTTTAAACACATAAAAAAATTCACTGTTGAAATTATTTATGAACCCTTGGCAAAAACGTTGCGTGCTAGCGTAAAAAAGAACTTACGCTGGAAGAAACAGGAGCGGTGTGGAGGCTGGCCCCCTGCAGGTCCCGTCGCCGAGCATCCCGGGGAAGCGAGTGCTGAAGCGAAGATTTCCGCAGGGGTGCAGCGACCCCGGTTGTGTCCGACCGGAGTTCAGACTGCATCGATCGTTGCTGCAGTCGACACAATGGTCGGCCGGACACTGTATACCGGCTCGAGTAGCTGGCACATTCGAGCGAGCAGCCCTCGGGCAGGCACGGGAGCACTCCTCTGGCCCCGGACCAATCAACCGCCACTTCGCAGGACAGCGTGGGCGCTCACACCGACTCCATCGGCGGTGGGCCACGATCGGGCTACGGCACGACGCAACCGTTTTCCCGTATTCGAACCCACAACGCCTCCCATACACAGCAACGAGTGCATCGCGTCGTCACTGGTCTGGTGATGGAAGAGGGATGAAGGTGACATATATACGAGCACATGCATGCAGCGGGTCACTGTTGGTACAGTGTACTATCAAGGTCAGAGTCCAGGGCCATCGAACGTATATACTGTTGTGGTATAAGTTCCACAGTCGTAGTGCGTTCAATGCACCCAATGTACAAGGTTAGCCTCCCAATGCTCAGGAAACAAATCGTGCAATAGAAGTTTCGCGATCGCGAAGTCGTTATTAATATGCATACGGCGCTCGTCCGATGGTGGGAGTCTTGCTGCATTGTGTCCGTGTTTGTCTACCAGATTGCAATATATGCATATTGTCACGTGCTACAAAAGATCTTCAACTAGGAAGAACTGAGCCGGCGGAGAGACACACCGAAAACTGGCAAGATGGCTGCTTCAATAATAAACAACTGGCCAGAGCACGCGCTGCCCCAGAACATCATCTTCCATTCTCGCGGGCAGCCATGGCTTGCGCTCGCCGTAACTAGTGGTCAAGTGGCAGTATTCCCCCTCTGAGAAAAAAAAAGGCATCACTGTGATGCCCGGAAAGAACAAAGGCAAAGTCGGGGCGAACCAACAGAAAATACGCGCATACACAAAAACAGCGATATGGTTCATGCGCAGTCGCACTACCGCGTGAAGTACGGTTTCAGGCGCACCACATGGACAATCTCTGAGGAGTGCCTTCGCCGTCGTGGTGAGAAAACGCCATCAGGGACTACCTCGTAGTTCACATCGCTCACGCGTCGCAAGACTTTGTATGGTCCAAAGTAGCGACTTAGCAGTTTTCCAGACAATCCTTTGCATCGAACTGGAGTCCACACCCAAACTTGATCGCCTGGATGGTATTCAACTAGTCGATGGCGAGCGTTGTAGCGGCATGCGTCTGTACTCTGCTGGTGCGTAATGTGTAGGCGTGCTAACTGGCGTGCTTCTTCGGCGTACTGGGTAAGCTGCACAGCATCAGGAGTGATCAAAGCATCGCAATTGTGTGGAAGCATCGCATCCAGCATGGTCTGGACCTCACGTCCATAGACAAGACGGAAAGGCGTGAATCGAGTAGTTTCCTGGACGGCAGTATTGTACGCGAATGTGACGTACGGTAGCACCAGGTCCCAGGTCTTATGCTGGACATCTACGTACATAGATAACAAGTCAGCGATGGTCTTGTTGAGTCGCTCTGTCAAGCCGTTGCTCTGTGAATTATATGCCGTGGTCTTGCGATGGCTCGTGTAGCTGAGCTTGAATACGTCATGAATGAGCTGGGCCGTGAATGCTGTTCCTCTGTCTGTGATTACGCACGACGGGGCGCCATGGCGAAGAACGATCTGGTCCATAAAGAATTGGGTGACGTCGGAAGCAGTAGCATGTTGTAGTGCCTTTGTTTCGGCGTACTTCGTCAAATAGTCGGTGGCTACTACGATCCACTTGTTGCCGGCATATGATAGTGGAAAGGGCCCCAGTAAATCCATTCCTATTTGATCAAATGATGCTCTGGGTGGTTCTATTGGTTGAAGAAGCCCCGCGGGCTTTAGTGGCGGGGATTTGCGGCGTTGACATTCCCGGCAGCTTTTCACGTATCGCTTGACTGATGCAGAAAGCTTAGGCCAGTAGTATGCTTGTCGAACTCGAGCGAGAGTTCGAGAGGAACCTAAGTGACCAGATGTGGGCTCATCGTGGCAGGCAAGAAGAATGTCGTCACGCATCTCTGTTGGCACGACTAGAAGATAGGTTCTCTCATTTCCGTTGGAGTTTTTCTTATACAGGACCCCATCTCGCAGACAGAACGATGACAGATTTCGAGAAATACATCGAGGTATGGACGAGTTGCGTCCTTCAAGGTTTTCGATAACTGCGCGAATTTCATCGTCCGCACGCTGTCGCGTAATCAGATCTGTTGTAGTAAGGGCCCCAAGGAAACCATCGTCATCCTCGGTGTCGTGGCCACAAACTTCGACAGGTGCATGGGATAATGAATCAGCATCTTCGTGCTTACGGCCCGATTTGTAAGCGATCGTGAAATCGTATTCCTGCAGACGAAGACTCCATCGTGCCAGTCGCCCACACCGGTCCCTTAGGTTGGCTAACCAGCACAATGAATGATGGTCGGTCACTACCTTGAAGTGGCGTCCGTAAAGGTAAGGCCTAAATTTCATAGTGGCCCATACAACAGCTAGGCACTCTTTCTCTGACGTGGAGTAGTTGACCTCGGTGCGGGAAAGAGTGCGGCTAGCGTACGCTATCACTCGCTCTGTGCCCTCTTGTTGTTGTACGAGGACAGCACCAATATGCTTCAAAGCTCCGCATTGATGACACGTATGCTACGTTAAATACCCTGCATGATGCATCATTTGACACACGTGAACAATTACGCAACTTATTGGCGATATGGTGCGGAAAAGTACAAACTCCTGCTTAATGTTCGAACGCGACCGGTCACGTACTGGGGTATATCTTTTTCTATGTTTCTTTTTACCGCACTCTACGCGCGTGTGTGTGCGCGTGTGTCTTATAGACAGATAACCAGAGTATAATAACGCGGGCGATACCAGCCCTGCCTTGAGGTAAAATGCACGTAACTCAATTAAAAAAAAAACAACGAATGGAGAATGATAACCAAAGCTCTTTTCACAAAAAGAAGCTAATGAAAAGTCTTTCGACCAAGGAAGCACAACGCAGTCGAAAGGACGTAAGTATTAAACGTTAGGCTTATTCAATGTGACGAACTTATAAATTACAATCGTCTTTACATAACCGAGAGATTTGAGGTTGTGTAGTTGTTTTAAAGGGGCCCTGAACACTTATCCAAGAACTAGTCGATTGACAGAAGGAGTTTATCCTCTTACAAGCCCACTGCATCAAAACATTTTTATATATATAATCCGTCATGAATTAACGAGCAGATATTTATCGCATGCTTTGAAAGGCCCCTAAACCCCATCGCGTTTGTAGGTGAGACAGTATAGTATCTCCATCTCGCCGCTTATTTGTTCAGAAGATGGGTTGAATGTAAAAAGCTAAACATTCAGCTAGTAAGAATTTCATGCTTTTCGTCAACGCGCTGCTAAATACGCTTGCGCAGTCGCCGACGCACAAAACTAACGGTGTCATCCATTGGCAGATTCAGAGCACTTCTGGTAATACTTCGTTCTGCTCCATGCGGAGCAAGTCTATACCATTGGCAGAGTGAGAGTGCTCCCTGTCGTTTCTATTGGCAGATCTGGAGCAGCTCCGTCGCGAGATCCACTCCACGGAAGAACTTTTTTTTACTCCGCGAAAATCGGCGGATTTGACCGGAAGTCGCAAGCACCCCATGCCTTGAAACGGTGCCAACTCTGGTCGGGACAACGGACGCCGGTCGCGTCAGTTGCGCCACGCGTCGGAGCTAACGTTTTACTAGCGTAGCGTCGTTGTGTTTAGCGTGCCGAAACATGCAAGAATAGAGACACGCGCATCGCGTTCCATTCTGACCCTGCATGCCATTCGCTCCACGCGTGTTCCATTGGTAGATTTCCTTCTGTTGCCCTCCACCAGAGTAGAGTGCTCCGGCGCATAGTTCGTGGGTCATTCCGAATCCGCCAATGGATCACGCCATAAGTGAAATCAGTTCATCACGCATGATAAAGTCATGCGAGATAAGGCAGACCCGGCCTTACCAGTGCATACCAAAGCAGGGTAGGCGACAGATTACCACAGACACATCTCGTACATCGACCAATGAAGAGTTTAACTAACCCTGAGGCCACGTGATCAAGCTGCTGGTGTCGAGAATTCTGCCACAAAGACTACAAATGGAGGCACAGAAAAACGCGCTCGTTTTTCTTATTTTCGTGGGTGGTCTAGGTTTCCCTTTCTCTCTTCTTTCCTACCGCCGAGAGTGAGAGCGATTTCCTACCAGCAAGAGCGATTACCTGCGTCGAGAGAGAGCGTTGAGCTACCAACTATTTAATGGCAGTCGGAGAAGCGTAGAAGAAAAGGAATGCGTTTCCGCGCATGTGTGAACAAGCAACACATGACGGCTGTCGGCATGGTCAAGACAACGTGTTATTGAGAAACTAATTTACGTTTAATACAAAGTTATGAAAGTGTAGCTGACCCAATGAGACCCTTTAGCTTTGATGAATATACTGTTCCTACTACTGCTACTACTACTATACTTGTATTGCTGCGGCTACAACTACTACTAATACTACTATTACCACCACCACCACCACTAATAATAATAATAATAATAATAATAATAATAATAATAATAATAATAATAATAATAATAATAATAATAATAATAATAATAATAATAATACGGCAACGCCAATGATGACAACGATGGCAAAGGTAGACTGCATACGACAGTCGTCCATTCGTCGTATACACTTCGATTGCCGAACAATCTATTTAACCGTATCCCACAAAAGTGTAGTTTTCCATGATCGGATAGTTATTGCCCTGACCTTAATCCCGCAATGTCAAGATACACCCGCTGCACGCGCTCGTAAAAATGTCGCCATCATCCCTCCCTCATCATCAGACCAGTGACGATGCAATGCACTCGTTGCTGAGTATGGGAGGTGTCGTGGGTTCGAATCTAGGAGAACGGTTGCGTCGTGTACCGTCAACCGATCGTGACCCACCGCCGATGGAGTCGATGTGAGCGCCCGCGCTGTCCTGCGAAGTGGCGGTTGATTGGTCCGGGGCCAGGGGAGCGATCCCGTGCCTGCCCGAGGGCTGCTCGCTCGAATGTGCCAGCCACTCGAGCCGGTAAAAGGTGTCCGACCGTTGTGTCTACTGCAGCAACGATCGATGCAGTCTGATCTCTGGTCGGACACAACCGGGGTCGCTGCACCCCTGCGGGAATCTTCGCTTCAGCACTCGCTTCCCCGGGTTGCTCGGCGACGGGACCTGCAGGGGGCCAGCCTCCACACCACTCCTTGTTTTTGTCAGCGGATATTTTTATGCATGCGCACCGTTTAATACATGGTTCATATTAGTCTCCAACAATGCAATTCATTCTGCGTTAAAATTATCGAATACGTTTACGTGCGTCATCAATCCGCTTTAACATGGGGCAGTCAAATTCACGACGGAATTCATCTATATTTTTACACATAAGCCCTGCTATGGTGGCTAGGTGCTTCATAATCTCTACTAGCGTAAGGTGGACTACGTGTATCGTCGGCTGATGTCGGTATGTTACAACAACGGTATCATACGAATTCAGTTTCAGAACAATAATCGAGTTGGCTTCATTAGAAGCGAATCACCTTAAAGTCTAGGGCAGTCCCTCCCTCCGGCGTACCCAATAGCATCTGCCTTATCATACAATAGATACCACCGTCTCATAGATATGCATGCAAACTGCGGTTAAGTGACGATACACAAGATTGCGCTGTAAGCATTCTGTGTAATTATCACCATTTCTCGTCAGCCGGGCAGACAGACGTGGTCGAGCGCCATTTGTGCTCTGTACGTCATGGCAAAAGCATAAAGAACGGAGAACATCGGGAGGGGTGGGGCCGCATGGGTTTCGTGTGGCGCCCTAGAAGACAGCATTTTAAGGGTGTGAGAATAAATAAATTTCACCTCGAATCGAATTCTACTGTTCGCCAAATAGTAGCAATAGATACGTAACATCAAATACAGAAGCATTTATTGAAAATTGAAAGAAAAAACTAAGCTCCGTCGCGGTGGTCTAGTGGCTAAGGTACTCGGCTGCTGACCCGCAGGTCGCGGGATCGAATCTCGGCTGCGCTGCGCTGGCTGCATTTCTGTTGGAGGTGGAAATGTTGTAGGCCCGTGTGCTCAGATTTGGGTGCACGTTAAAGAACCCCAGGTGGTCGAAATTTCCGTAGGCCTCCACTACGGCGTCCCTCATAATCATAGCATGGGTTTGGGACGTTAAACCCCACATATCAATCAATCGAGTAGTTATGGTGCTCTACCACTAGACCTGAAAGTCGCAAGATCAAATCACCGAATCCCGCTTGCGGCGCTTGGATTTTCGATGGAGGCAAAAATGTTTCAGGCCCGCGTGCTTACATTTAGGTGAACATTAAAGAACCCCCACCACTACGGTGCCTCTCATAGGTGGTTTCAGGCGTTTGTAGTCGTTTGAACGTGCAGTGATTCTAAAGATTGAATTATCCATAGGCGCTTTTCTGTTGCAATTGCGCACGTAGATTCGCAGTCGATGATGTGGTTACTTTGATGTGGTTCATGTGACGATGTAACAAGACATTAAAGCTTGGATTGTATTTCTTGACATCACTCGACCACGGTGGTATATTGGGTAAGGTCCTCGGCTGCTGATCCGCAGGTCGCAGGCTGGAATCCCGGCTACGGCGGCTGTATTTCCGATGTAAACGGAAGTGTTGTAGGCCCGTGTGCTCAGATTTAAGTGCACTTTAAAGAACCCCAAGGTGGTCGAAATTTTCGGAACCCTCCACTACGGCGTCTCTCGTAATCATATGGTAGTTTCGGGACGTTAAACCCATATATAAATCAATCAATATTTCTTGACATCGTCCTCGTGTGGCTGGATTCTTTTAAAATGTCCAGTGTCACAGATCTGGAATACGCCGCAATCTTGCACGGTAGCCTGTAGATTGGTTGGTTGGTTGGTTGCGAAACTTTATTGTGGTCCTGCAAGGCGCGCGTCCGCGCGCAGCGGGCGACTCCCACGTCGGGACCGTTAGGCCAAGCCTATCAGCCGCTCCGCGGGCCTGCTGGACAGCCCAAAGTTGGTCGGCCAGGAGGGAGCTGCGTAGGGCCGCCTCCTACCTGACCGATGTACTGTTGGTGTTAGTGTACATTGCTTTGCACTCCCAGAGCATGTGCGCCAGCATGGATACATCCCCGCATGCGGGGCAAGTGTCATTGGGGAACACGTCAGGATAAATAGCGCGAAGGGATCTCAGGTTAGGGTACGTGTCGGTCTGCAGTAGCCTGAGTGTATAGGGCAGGTGGCCCTATACTGTGGCCTATTAAGTTTCGGATGAGGGAGTGGATATAGTCTTCACGCGAGGTAAAATGTTTTGTTATTTCGTTGTACGTTGCAGGTGAGTCCCTGTTTTCCGCGACCCCGTTGGCCCCAAATCGTTGCCCGGAACCGGCGCGGTTGGTTAGCGCGCGCGCGGCCTCGTGGGCAGACTCGTTGAGGTTGGGGGGAGCACCTTGGACCAGTCCAACATGTGCAGGAAACCAGATCAGTACGTGGTGCTTGATACCATCGCGGCCACCACTCTGAAGCACGCGCAGGGCTTTCTTGGAGATTACACCGCGCTCGAAATCGCGGATAGCTGACCTAGAGTCACAATAGATGACCTCACTTTCACCTTCCAGGATGGCAAGGGCGATGGCCACTTGCTCGGCAATCTTCGGATCGTCAGTGTGAACCGATGCGCAGTTGGTGATTTGCTGTTTGGAGTAGACGATAACTGCGAAAAAGGTGCGGCTCCCACGGTACGCTGCCGTGTCGACAAAGCTACTAGTCTATAGGGAGCACCTCTGCAGCAACGGCTGCCCTTCACACCTCCGGAGGACTCAACTATTGCGGTCGAATGTTGCTCACCCAGACGAGGTTCGTGAAGACGACAGGCCGAGACGTGCTGTTGTCCCCTAAGTGCGAAATCTCAGTGCAGCACTTGAAAGAGTGTTGGTCGCACATACCGTTAAAATCGCTCATGTGCCGACCGACGAACTGAAGCCTAATATATAGTACGCGTGAAAGACAGACTGTTCCAAGAGCTCCAGATTTCCTGGGCTTGCCTACAGGCTACCGCTTCCCCAGTAAAAAGGCGTACTTGCAGCAGTACATTCGATCCTCTAGCGAAAAACCCCTCGTCATTCTGCTTCAGGAAACATTAACCCCAAACGTCACGCTGACTGGTTACCAGCCCGTCTCGCGTTATTCTGATGGCCGGGGCGTCTGCACCTTGGTCAGTAACAAGCTCACACACATCTCTCACGACCTCAAAATGGCCACCAGAAGCGCCGAATATGTCATGACCGAGATTCTGCCGCGCAGCTCGGACCAAAGCAGCATCTTTTTTCTCAACGTGTACAGTAGCCCTAAGGACCGACGACAGCGCTTCAGGGCACTCATAAAGAAGGCAGTCAACCTGGCTGGTCCCAACCCCCTGGTTGTGGCGGGCGATTTTAATGCTCCGCACCACACTTGGGGCTGCCCGTACAATACCAGCAAGGGCGCGGAACTGTGGCAGAACGCGACTGACATAGACCTGACTCTAATCACCGAGAAGGCCTTTCCAACTCGGTTGGGCACCTCATCCTGCAGAGACTCGACTCCCGACTTCGCCTTCGTCAAGAACCTCCCCGATGTACAGTGGGCCAACACGAACATTGACTTAGGTAGCGACCATTACGTCCTGGTGACGCAGTTCTTAGTGGTCCGAAAGAGGGCATGGGAGTTTTCTTGGACATACTGGGACCAGTTTCGCAAAGTCCGCAACGACCGACCACTACCTGTAACCAGGCGAAGCCTCGAGCAGTGGACTAGCCAGCTCAGAGACGACGTCATAAGTACGACGAAGAATATTAGTACTGACCTTCCAGTTGAAAAAATGGACAGCCGTCTTGGCCACCTGCTCGAGGCCAAGCAGTCACTTCTCGCCCGCTGGAAAGGCCAGCGCCTCAATCGCAGGTTGTGCAAGAAAATCTCTGACCTAAACAAGACCATCGAGGAGCACTGCCGCATCCTCTCCAAGCAGCAGTGGGACGAGGTGTGAAACTCGGTAGACGGCCAGATGCGTAATGGCAAGACATGGAACCTGCTCAAGCACCTGCTCAGCGAGACTAACACCAAAACTAACCAGCGGAACGTACTAGCGCGTGCCATGCACGAAGCCAAGCAGTCCTCTTTAGAAGAGGAGGTTTTGAAGCGGCTTGTGCAAAAGTACCTCCCTGTCAACTCGAACCCCGCAACAACGTACCCCGAGTACTCGGGACCGCCCACCACTGAACTGGACGCCGAGATATGCCACGAAGAGGTTCGGTAGGCACTCCACGGGCTCAACGGGAGGTCTGCCGCGGGCCCCGACGGCATAACTAATAAGACCCTGCGCAACCTGGACGACCGGTCAATCGACTACCTCACCGAAGTCATCAACGAGGCATGGAAGAGCGGCGAGGTCCCCGACCCGTGAAAGGTCACACGCACCGTGCTCATTCCCAAGCAGGGGAGGCCACCCAACTTGGACAACGTGCGCCCCATTTCGCTCACATCCTGCGTGGGAAAGGTAGCTGAGCATGTGGTACTCAATAGGTTGACTCGGTACCTGGAAACAATGGGCTCTACCCGCATACCATGATTGGTTTTCGGGCCAAGATTTCGACGCAAGACGCTTTGAAGCTGCTCAAGCACCAAGTCATCGACTGCAACACTCGAGACACGCGGGCCATTCTAGGCCTCGACTTAGAGAAAGCCTTCGACAATGTTACTCACTCTTTCGTGTTGCGGTTGATTGCTGAGCTCGGCCTTGCAGTCAGAATCTACGAATATGTCAAATCGTTCTTGACCCGTAGGAGAGCCACTCTCTGAGTGGGAGACCAATTGTCTCCGAGGATATCGAGCTGGGCTCGCGCGGCACGCCACAGGGGTCAGTGATATCACCCACCCAGTTCAACCTTGTCATGGTCGGGATCCAAGAGGCTCTCAAGCATCGAAGGCATTAACCACACAATTTACACGGACGATATTACCATTTGGCGCACAGGTGGCAGTGACGGGCAAGTCGAGCACTCTTTGCAGGAGGCCATAGACACCATGGAAGATTACCTCCGTCCAACAGGCCTGAGGTGTTCCCCAAACAAGTCCGAGTTCCTCCTCTACCAACCCACTAGGCGAGGGCCAAAGCCCAATAACTGGCAGAAAATCTCGAAGAGTGATATTAAGCTCTACACCGGAGATGGCGGCGCAATACCCAGAGTCGACTCCATTCGGGTCCTCGGCATGACCATCGAGTCCAATGGTTCCAACGGCAAGACTATACTCAAGCTCGCCGCCAAGACGGATAATGCGGTTCGGCTGGTTCGGCGGGTGGCCAACCGCTACCAAGGCCTCAAGGAAGACAACCTAATCCACCTGGTCAATGCCTTTGTGCTCTGCCACTTTTCATATGTCGCGGCCATGCATAATTGGCAGCGTGCCGAGCGTGACAAGATCAACGTCTTGCTCAGAAAGATTACCAAGCGGGCCCTTGGTATCCCGATCAGGACGCGCACCGAGCGCCTGCTCCAGCTCGGAGTACACAATACGTTGGAGGAGATTGCCGAAGCGCAGGAGCGGGCCCAGCTCGCGCGCCTTTCGAGCTGCCAGACCGGCTGACATATACTCCGAGAGCTCGGTCACTCTCCGGCTGAAGTGGACGAGAAGATGAGACAGGTGCCCCGTGAGATTCACGACCTCATCATCGTGGCACTGATACCGAGGAACGACCATCCCGAGCACAATCGTGGTAGGCGACGGGCTAGAGCTGCCACTCTTCTCACGCAGATTCATAGTGAGGAGCACGGCATCATTATTTTACGGTGGAATTTCAGTGTCGCCTCGTTTTATTTGTGTTTCGCATCTTTAGCAGCTAAATGCACAGTGCTACGGCAGACGCATAGAAGAGAAAAGCAGAGAATGCTCGCCCTATTCGGTGACACCATACCAAAGCTGAAAAATTACGTCAGTGGGCAAGATCAGAATTCGTTAAGTGAAACGGTGGAACCGTTGTAAACAGCGAAACCGAGTTGCAGCTCCCTGGTGCATTGGTCGCGTTTCAATGAGATCAAAGTGCGCGTACAGCAAGACGGCTGCGAAGTCTGCTCGTGACGCTTTAGTGAGAGAACGAAAGAGGTGAACTATACTTAATCATTGTACGTGAAATTGAATAAATACAACACTATTCAACATTGGCCGCCGTTAGACATCATTCAGTCAACAAAAACAGACATTTTGCAACGTAGCCGAAAAATCGAAGGTTGCGGTTGTGTGCAAGGAAATGCCGTAGATGGCGTCGGTCGGCAGTTGCCGCCACTCCGCTAACACATGATTTGTAATAAGGACAGATGAATTCAGATTTCAAAGCTTACCATGAATGCTCCACAGAGTGGCCCCCGTGAACGTAAAAACTTCGCGCAAAAAGCAGGAGTGGCGTGGAGGCTGGCCCCCTGCGTGTGTCATCGCACAACATCGCGGGGAAGCGAGTGCTGAAGCGAAGATTTCCGCAGGGGTGCAGCGACCCCGGTTGTGTACGGCCGGAGATCAGACTGCATCGATCGTTGCTGCAGTCAACACAACGGTCGGACACTGTATACCGGCTCGAGTAGCTGGCATATTCGAGTGAGCAGCCCTCGGGCAGGCACGGGATCGCTCCTCTGGCCCCGGACCAATCAACCGCCACTTCGCAGGACAGCGTGGGCGCTCACACCGACTCCATCGGCGGTGGGTCACGTTCGAACGACGGCACGACGCAAACCGTCTACCAGGATTCGAACCCACAACGCCTCCCATACACAACAACGAGTACATCGCATCGTCACTGGTCTGGTCACTGGTCTGGTGAGTAAGATATATACAAGTACATGCAGAGGGCAACTATGTTGCCACAGAATGCAATTAAGGTCAAAGTTGTGGCCAATTGAACGTGTGTACTGCTGTGGGATATGGCTGAAGACAACTCCACAGTCGAAGTGCATTCAACACACTTCATGTACCAGGTTGGCCTCCCAATGTTCAGGAAATGGAATGCGCAATGGGAGTTTCGTGATCGCGCAGTCGGTATAACTTCGCATACGGCACTCGTACAATGGCGGGAGTCTTGCTGCATGGTGGCCGTGTTTGTACTGCTTGTCTACCGGATTGCAACATATGCATATGCTTCAAAGCTCGACTTCCTATAGCGTCGAGCGAGGGCGCCAAACTACCAATTGTTTAATGACACTCTAAGAAGCGTACAGGAAAAATAAGAAGACGTTATCGCGCATGCGTTCACAGCCGACTCATGACGTGCAGATCAAGACGATCAAGACAACATATCATCATCATCATCATCAGCCTGACTATGCCCACTGCGGGACAAAGGCCTCTCCCATGTTCCACAAGTCAACTCGGTCATGTGCTTGCTGCTGCCACTTGTACGTACCGCAAACTTCTTAGTTTCATCTGCCCACCTTTATTTATGTCTTCCTCTTACCCTCTTGCCTTCTCTTGGAATCCAGTATGTGATCCCTAATGACCAGCGGTTATCTTGCCTTCGTGCTACGTGCCCTGCCCATGATCATTTCTTCTTCTTTACTTCGAGTATAATGTGCGTAACACTTGTTTATTCCCTGATACACTCTGCTCCCTTCTCTTCCTTTAGGGTTACACCTATATCATTTCCTTTCCACCGCTCGCTGCGTCGTCCTCGATTAAAGGTAAAGCTCTTTGTAATCCTCCAGGTTTCTGCTCCATAGACAAGTACCGGCCAGATGCAGCAGTTATATACCTTCCTCTCGAGGGATAGTGGCAATCTACCGGTCATGAATTGAGAATTCTTCCCGAATGTGCTCCACCCCGTTCTTACTCTTCTAGTTATATCAATCTCGTGGTTCGGCTTCGTGGTTACTACCTGTCCTAAGTTGACGTACACTCCTTTACAATTTTAAGTTCACTGCTATCTATCTCGAATCACTCTTTCTTTCCGATGTTGTAAAATACTTTCGTTTTCTGCAGATTAATTTTAAGACCTACCTTTCTGCTCTCCTTGCCTAATTCAGTAATCATGAATTGCAATTCGTCCCCTGAGTTACTCAGCAATGCAATGTCATCGACGAAGTGCAGGTTACTAAGGTATTGTCCATTAAATCTTACCCCTAACTCTTCTCATTCTAGGCATCTCAAAACCTCCTGTAAGCGCGCTGTAAACGGCATTTGGGAGATTGTATTCCCTTGCTTTACACCATCCTTTATTTGTATTTTCTCGCTTTCTTTATGTAGCACTATAGTGGCAGTTGATACGCTGTAGATTTCTTCCAGGATGTTTATATATGTTTATATATGGTCAAGGATGGTTATATATGGTAACTGTCTGCACCAGATGCAGACAGTTACGGGGCTCACTTTTCTCTTCTTTTCCCATTTATAACCACATAAGAAACTACATTCACTGGTGGTAGGATGCCCGCAATTCGGCCCTGTAACCTTCACTTCAATGCCAAGGAAAGTTGTCGCCGAGTATAGCATCTTACCAAATAAACCTGTGTCTGCGGCATTATGTCTAAGCCCGGACTTTGTAGCCGTTTTGCAGCTCTCACCCATATGGCAGCTCCTACATCATAAGTGGGTCTTCTTGCTTTGCACTACGATGCTCCTTCCCAGTTGACTTGGTCACGGAACATGATGACGACGTCAACGACAAAAATTTGCGCGTCGAGCGTTCACATAATTGATATCCGAAGAAAAAACAGTAGACAACGGGATCACTGTACTGAAACTGAATAAAGGTGATGTCACCACTTTCCTTTGCGGATAACCAACGTTTTTATACATTATCCGACATTAGGCGTCCTGCAAGCACCAGATATATACCTTACACAATACCTAAGCCACATGAGAGGCTGGTGGTTTTCTGCTGCGGAATACGGGAGATGAATTCTATCGGAAAATCGGCGACGCCCCCAGCAGAGCAGAAGGAAATTTCAAGGAAGATTTCGCCGTTGAAGGCAATGCAGAAAGCAAATTCTACACCCTTCAAAGCCACGCAAACTTTCGAGTATATAGTCTGTCACCACTTTCGCAGTCCTTACACTTTGTTGCCGAGTTTCCGCAGAAGAATGCACTGGGAATTTTTCGGTTGTGTCTTTGTTTTCCAGGTTAAGCCATGTGCATCCCACTAGCGACGACTTGCTGACTCATGGCTGCGCCTGAAGCGCCGTCTTAGTCATCAGCGTCATTATCATTTGATTCACCATCATCTCAGTCTTTTTGTTTTATAATGCCCACTACCAACGCTACGATGGCGACGACGACTGCTGAGGCTGCTGCCACTGCCGCACTGCTGCTAACGACGATGGCAGTTGGTTTGATCTAAGTAGACTAAGGGCCACTGAGTCAGCCATCGAGTACACTTCGACTGCCGAACAGTATCGTTCACCGTATACCACAATGTTTATATATTCTTAATCAGCTAGCTATTACGCTAACTTTATTTATTCCGTGCCAACATAGTTATCCGCGGAACACCGTCGTATATATGACACCTTGACCAGTCTCTCAGTACCAGAACAGTGGCGATGCGATCTGAGTATGGAAGGCGTTGTGGGTTCGAATCTAGGGAGATGGTTTGCGTCGTACCATTGTCCAAATGTAACCCACCACTGATGGAGTCGGTGTGAGCGCCCACGCTGTCCTGCAAAATGGCGGTTGATTGGTCCGGGGCCAGAGGAGCGATCCCATGCCTGCCCGAGGGCTGCTCGCTCGAATGTGCCATCTACTCGAGCCGGTAATGTGTCGGCTGCAGCAACGATCGATGCAGTATACGTACTCTAGTCGGACACAACCGGGGTCGTTGCACCCTTGTTGAAATCGTCGAGTAAGCACTCGTTCTCCAAGATGTTGTGCGGCGGGACCTGCTGGGGGCCAGCCTCCGCACCGCTCCTTCTTGGTTGAGCGAGCAGAATATTTATGTTCGCGCACTCATTTTTTTCGTTCGTAACTATGCATGTTGCATGGACACTCTCCTCTAATTTGACCGTCACTGTCATGTCCCAGATATGTATACATATGTGCGAACGAAGTTGCTGATTCTTCTTTGTCATCTAATGCCATATCATAATCAACGTGTGTGAGCCTGAGCTCGACTCAAATAAAGCCGTGCCTCACAATATTCGAAATACCACACATTAAAAACAAATCATAAGAACAAATTTTTGAAGGAACTGACTGGAGATTCCAAAGCGACTAGACCGCTACATCCCTCGTCATGGTTGCGCTGGCTAATAACCATCAGCTATGCATATGCACAATTTACCTCTGGTGGTATGCAACTCTCGTGTATTCTCTTTCCATCTGAAAGCTGCCTCGAAACACGCACGAGAAATTGGCACCTTTTTGTACCCTGTTACGAGCCGCGTCGGTGACCGCAGCGGACCCAGTAGTGTTAGGAATTTTGCTCTGTCGCGATGGTAGCGGTGGCGAAGAGCGGCGAGCCGTCGAGCGGACTTCGCTGAAGCCTTAGCCCGAAGGCGAAACAGGGAGGCAATCCGTTTTGAAAACAGCTACAAAAGTAGCGTTTACTGTAGCAGGTTGTCGTTTGTACAGAGCCGGCCAGCACGACAACGTCGGCTGGGGCAAAATCTCCTAACATGGGGCCGGCTCGGCCTTAAATAGCGTTTTTGGTCCATTCTCTCAGACCAGTTCTCGGGCTCCGAGGGGGAGACGTAGCCATACCCGGAACTGCAAGGTGGTTCGGCGGAGGAAGCGACGTTATCCCCGGAACTGCACGGTTCTTCTGCACGGAAGGCGGCGCTGGGAGGGGGGGGGGGAGATAGTTCGTCGGAACAGGGCTCGATCTAGTGAGACGTGCTCCCGAACGAGGAACATGTCTGTGGCACAACAGTAGGTACCATGGAGCTGGGTGGTGGTCGTCATTCCGCAGGCCACGGGGACGTTCAGAGCTGAGGCAGAGGGGACAGGCGTAGAGGAAAACTTAACAAGACGTTTATTTGCAACATGTTGGACAGTAACGTCCGAACGACGACTCTTCTCGCGACTCTCTTCTCCTTTTCTTCTGGCGGGTGGCTCCCGCTGCCTCGCCGTGCAGTTCCGAAGATAGGGGCGGAATGTCACTTCGGGGAACCAACCACTCATGGAGAGCACAACACAAATATCCCTTCACACATGCGGCAGATGCACGTGGCACACGCGCGGGGACTCGGAAGCGACCACGCAGGAGGAATTCGCGGCAGTCGCTCCGGTAGCACACAACCGGCCTTCCGCACATTCCAGCGGGGCCCGCCCGTAGCCACTGCCCCGCAGGCGAAGCGCACAGCCGAGACAAAGACAGACGGTGTAGGTGACAACCCGCACCCCACAAAAGAATGTCCGAGATGACGGGAAGGCACGCTTGGGGGCAGCCGGCCCAAGGACTTCGTTACTGCTTTGTAACAACCCCCCCCCCCGTGACGGGGAAACAAAAAAGATACGGCAGGTCCCACATACCATGAGATTTGTCGTCATGCGAAGCATGTGGAGGGACGCTGACGGTGGTGTCATTATCTTTTTCCTGAGCGAAATGTTCCAAAATGACGCTAAAGATGTACAAATGTTATACGTGCAGGCATATACGATGAACAGTCGCATTCGTTTTATACAATCAATTGTTTACAGTTGCGTAATGATTCCAGGAGCAACATTAACAAAACAATCAGCAGTAAGCTGAAGTATAGCGTTTGTGCTTGCGAAGATGGTAGCCCTTACGCAGACCAGCTTCAGTGGATGGCACTAGACTACAAGTGACGTTATCCCGACGTGATCCTGTATCATAGCAGTTCATATATAATGTTTATAAAATTAGATGGTCAACACTAAAATTGACGTTTAACCAACATTACACTTGCATAGGATCCATTTCCAAAGCAGTTCCGAGACCTGGCGTAGCTCTGTAGCGGAATACTTGATTTCCACGTAGACTGCTTGGTTGCGACTCCTGCTGTGATCGTATCATTTATTCTTTGCATTCATCGGGTCAACGCCGCAGATGTAGTTTTAAATGCGAAACATTTCTTAGAGAACTCGGCGACATTGAGCGTATCTATCTATCTATCTATCTATCTATCTATCTATCTATCTATCTATCTATCTATCTATCTATCTATCTATCTATCTATCTATCTATCTATCTATCTATCTATCTATCTATCTATCCATCTATCTAGCTTTGACAGTGTAATTAGCTGGTCTCCCACTCAAACGGTCCCTCTAAATGACAATTGTGTGACTAACACCAGAGTCAAGGACTCTGCTAACACGTAGGATGGCTGACGCCGTGACTGCACAACGAGAGTTAAAATATCCACGCATTGAGCGCACTCCGCAAATTTCGTATTAAGTACGCCTTACATTTCATATATCATTCTGAATGGTGTATAAACTGAATGGCGGCGGCAGCCTGGTCAAGCTGTTCTGGCCTTTAGTCTCTGCCTCCACAAGAAATGATCCTATGGTAACAATATTTATTTATTTATTTATTTATTTACTATTTATTTATTTATTTATGGGGCGGGGTCTTGTTGGATTGTTATAGTCTTAGGTTTCTGTCTCCATATTGTCATGAAATAAAGTGACTTGATTGATTGATTGACTGATTGATTGATCGATCGATCGATTGGGCGGGTCCTCGTAGGTCTATTAAAGCCTTTAGCTTCCGTCCCCGCAGGAAATGCCTTGAAATAAAGCACTTCGTTAATGAAAAACTAACCAAATCAAGGACTAATTGATTAATTACATGAAGTATAAGGCCTATAGTGAGGACGTGAAAGCGGTATTCGTTTGGAAAATCGCAGAAATTGGTACGGTGCGCACAGCAAGGACAGTCGATTTAGGCCGAGAAATGACGCGTTGAGGATTTAATAAAACGAGGACAGCGACGCACTGAGAGCGAACACGTGGGAGAGCGATGGCAGTGTACGTGCGACTAAATGCGGAATTTAACTCGTTGGCTGGCACACCCACACATCGAGCGCGCTTTTCAGTTCCCGGGACGGCGATCAAACGGGACTCCGTACAATATCGGAGTCCGAACGGTGGGAGCCCATCTTCGTTTCGATTGAAGTTCTGGAATCAACTGGAAAAAAGCAAAGAAAAAAGAGGGGCATGGAATGAAGAAGGGGGAGTTTCGTGCCAGACGGAACCGGCCAGATCCGGTTCCAACCGGGCCCCGAGACCTCGTGTCTGCACCGAGGGAGCAGTTTGGCGCCGACGGCGACGACCTTGTCTGCCGCGAGGCGGCGTCGTGTCGTCGCTACTGGATGGATGGATGGATGGATGCTATGAGCGTCCCCTTTATAACGGGGTGGTGACAAGTATGCCACCAGGCTCGACAAAAAAAAAAACCTTTTTTTCTTTTTTGATGTTGGCCTAATGCCTCTACTTCGATAAATTCTATCTTAATGGAAAAAAGGTAAATTTTCAGCTTAAGTTCTCTGCCATTTACGGCACACTGTCCATATTTTATTTTTCCAATATTTATTTTTGTCCTTTCTCTCTAATTTTCTGCCACCAATACTCTAACCGTCTCTTACTTATTTCAATCGCGGGTGTGTTCAGCTTTCCATTGTTGTCCCTAAAACCCAAGGCTTCCTGTAGGCTCGTGCCCAAACGTACACCTGGGTGGATATCTCCACATTGAATCAGAACATGCTCCGCCGTTTCCTTATCTTTCCCGCAGCATGTGCATTGTTCTTCTTCTTTACTGAATCTTGCTTTATAACTACGCGTTCTAAGGCAACCCGATCTCGCTTCAAACAGTAAAGCGCTTCCCCTTGAATTATCGTAAAATGCCTCCCTCCTTATTTCATTTTTGCCCTTTCGGTAGTTACTCAAAGCCGGTTTTTTCTCCATAGCTGCCATCCAGTAAATCCTCTCCGCCTCCCTGACTTTTCCCTTAACGCTCTTTGTTGACATATGGCTTACAATACCAGCCGTATATTTACTAGTGAGTCTTCTAGTTCTTTTTCTCCACTGTGTGTCCATGCTCTTCCTATACAAATAACGGAACACCTTCTCTGCCCATCTACTCTCCTTCATATTTCTTAGCCTTTCTTCGAACCTTATTTTGCTCTGCGCTTCCCTCGCCTCAAAAACCTGCCCACCCCATATCGCCCTTTACAGCCTCGTTTGTCGTCTTCCCGTGAGCACCCAACGCGAGGCGTCCCACAGTCCTTTGATTTACATCCATTCCCGATTGCACCTCTGCCCTCATGCACACCACTGAGTTCCCAAAAGTAAGCCCTGGAACCATTACACCCTTCCACAGACCTCGAAGCACCTCATACCTATTGTATCCCCACAACGCTCTGTGCTTCATTATTGCCGCATTCCTCTTTCCTTTTGCTGCCGAGGCTTTTTCCTGTACCTCCATGTATCTATCACTCTCATTTACCCATACTCCAAGGTACTTGTATTCGCTTACCCTCGGTATTTCTTGGCCTTGTATGGACACCGTCTGATCACAGGGATCATTGAATACCATCAATCCACACTTCGTTACACTGAATCCTAGTCCAAGAGCTTCACCTTCCCTTCCGCATATATTCGCCAGCTGCTGTATATCATCTCGACTGTCCGCAAATAAGACGATATCGTCCGCATAAAATAAACCTGGAAGCTTCTGCTCAATCATCATGCCGCCCTGTTTGTGTGACAGATTAAAACCAATGTTGCTACCTTCTAGCGCTTTTTCCATACTCACCATGTACAGCATGAATAACAGCGGGGACAAAGGACATCCCTGTCTCAGACCCTTGCTAACCTCAACGTTCCCTTTGCTACGCATTCCTTCCCACTCACTGATCCCTTCCCACTGGCAGTGCATGCACGAGCGCCCCGCGACGGCATTTCCGAGGAGCTTAAGGGGTGGGGGAAAATGCCTACTGCGTTGCTATACGGCGTGTACTTTGGGCTCACCGTAGCCCCTGTCGAAGCGAGTGATCTTAAATCGAATACATTCCGGTGCGAGCAGTGTAGTTGCCGGTGAGACATAATTGAGAGACATTTTTCGCTCCGCTAAATGCGGACATGTTCCGCAGTTGGTGTGATATGCGAGTGCCTTCTGGGAATCCTGAGGAAGCTTTCATAGGCGCGCCGCCTGGCAGCGAAGGCTCTCTTAGAGTAAATATATATGCTCCCTACGGGACATATGCTATGCTACCTAAAGGGAGCCAATACAGTTACTCCAGGCTCCCTAAGAGTTTGTCCACGTGCTATAGTATACCTGCCGCGCCCAAGAGGAGGGTGAAAGAGCGTCGCCAATCCGCTCATTTGTCCACCCACGGCCGCTCAAGCACTGCGCCGTGCTCCCGACCGGGCTGCCGAAATTAGGTGCCTTTTATTATCTTCTAACCACCACCACCACCACCGCTCGATGACTAAGCACCGCATCCGAGGGCCGTGGCCCACCTCTGGGGGGCGGCATTTTAGAGCTACTGTATATGCTACCTTTAGGTAGCAACTCTATAGGTAGCAACTCTTTAGGTAGCAACTCTTTAGGTAGCAACTCTCTACTTTAGGTAGCAACTTTAGGTGCCCCGGTGGGTGCGTTGCGGCTATGCGGGTAGCGCGTGTAAAACCGTAACAATGCTGCAACTACTGATTTCGATTCCCAGTGCCGCGCAGAGCAGTGTTCTCTATGCATGTTCGGGAGTGCATTTGTATGTGCGCGTGCATATGTGCGCATAGAAAACGGAAACATTTCTCGGGGAGAGGTCTCTACCCCTCTCTCCCTTTTACACCCTTGCCTGGGTACACCAGTAGCGCCGGCCAGCCGCTGATCAGTTTTCAAATCGAGAAGGAGCAAAGAGGCACCCCTACCTGGATCTCAGTGGTTTACTGTACGCTTACTCCAAACTCGAGAATCGTGGAGATTCGCACCGCCTGCAGCTGTACACCATACCTCGAGAATGCGGCTCATCCTTTTTGCCTACATTTTACGTAGGCTAAGATGCGCCATGCTTTCTTACCGTTTGCAAAAAGTAAGTGACGTTCCAAGCCTCAAATCGAGGCTAGGACGAGGAAATGTTTTAGGCGAGTAAGTTAGGCGCTTTGACAGGTACGCAAAATTTTGGCGTTATATGCGCCAACGCAAGCGCCATACCCTATGCTTACAAGTACCAACACTTTTTTTTTGCTGAACTTTTTTGTTGTTGTGCGATCGTATACAATGAGAACTTCCCGGCTGGAAGAGCATCTGGCGTACATCCAAAACAGACGGGGGCCTGTGGCGCAACGGATAACGCGTCTGACTACGGATCAGAAGATTCCAGGTTCGAATCCTGGCAGGCTCGATCAAATTTTTGCTTTGTGATTCATTCCTTCCCATTTTTTTTTCTATTTTACGGAAGTGTTCATGCACCGTCACTACAAGCCTGCTATGGTTGTGTGGTGGTTAAACATTTAATAACCATTGAATTGTTACAGAGAGGTGATTAGGTTCGGGCCTTATTGGCCTCCTCGCCTCACAGCGCTACATGAAATCCATATTTCGGAGCTCCATTAGCAACCAACGCCACCCGCGTCCATTACACTAGGGCCTTATGGGCCTTAGTATCACGTGGTGTCGGCATGGGGTGTATGTGCTGTATATGTTAAACACTAACCATGTTTAAAACCAAGGCGCGTAGAATGACATAGCACCTACGACAAAAATAATCTCCGCAGGCGGTGAGGTAGCGGGGAACTCACACAAAAAAATACAAATATTTTTTTTGTGTCTGAAAATCTATGCGTGATTGTGTGCGCATATATTATCTGGCTTTAATGCTTCCGTTCAACTATATAACTATATAATAAAAAAAAATCTGCAGCTAAGACTACACGAGGACCAGAGGGCAACACAACATACACAGGCAGAGAGAGAGAGAGAGGAAACTTTATTAGAGCTTGGCCGGCAGCTTGGTCTTGGTGGCCTCAGATGGCGGCGCTGAGTCCCTGAACTCGGGCGGCATCTTCGGCCTGCCGGACAGCCCAGAGCTGGTCGTTGAGCTCCGAGCTTCTGAGCGCCGCCTCCCAGCGGCGGCGTCGCCGACGGAGAAGGTCCCCCGCGGCTCCCGCAGACGGGACGGCGGCGGGAACGAGTGAGCTCGAGGCTTCCTGTTGCCTGGTATTGGCAGCCGCCATAGGCGCATCGCGAACGGCGGCCGTTTCTCGGCCATTGTTACCGGCGCATTCCCAGAGCATGTGGCGCAGCGTTGCTCTGTGCCCGCATGCTTTACATAGATCGGTAATGTGTAAGTGCGGGTAGCAGTGGCGTAAGACGACCGGGCTGGGGTAAGAGTGGGTTTGTAGTAAGCGATAGCTTACGGCATCGTGTCTGTTTAATTTGTCATGCGGTGGCGGGAACTTTCGCCTTTCCAGTCTGTAGTGTTGCGTAATATCTCGGAACGTGATGAGACGATCACCCCACGACCGTTGTGGTCTGTGTTGTCGCTGCGTGTCTGTCGAAGTGTCTCGATCCGGCAGATCAGAAGCCCCGTTCTCGGGAGCGGAGGCGGCGGCCACGGAATGTGCCACGGCTCGGCGAGTGAGACCTCGAGCCGCGGCGTGGGCCGCCTCGTTGCCCGGAAGCGGGACATCGGTGTGTGCCGGGGTCCAAAGGAGGAAGACTGTTAAATTTTGTTGTGGCGATCGCGACGCTGAGTCACCATCACCGCACATCTTAAGGATGCGGGCCGCTTCCCGCGAGACGCGGCCGCGCGCGAAGCCGCGGATTGCTGCCTGCGAGTCGCTGATTACGATCGTAGCGTTCGGCACCGTGGCGATTGCTAGGGCTATCGCGGCTTCTTCGGCCGCCTCCGTATGTCCCGTGGTCACCGTGGCGCTCGCGAGGCATTTGCCCGCACGGTCAACGACCGCAGCGGCGTGTGCGTGTCTCCCGTCCCCATATCTCGCGGCATCTACGTACACAACTTCGTCGCTAGTGCCGTACTTCTTTTGAAGGTAACTAAAACAAAATAAATCAATAAATGAAAATTAAAAAAAAATTTGTTTCGGGAATGAAAAAGTTTCTACGAGCCTGCCAGGATTCGAACCTGGAATCTTCTGATCCGTAGTCAGACGCGTTATCCGTTGCGCCACAGGCCCTTTTTTTTTCTTTATTGCCTTCTTGACTACAGGTCAAGCTAATATGACAACCACTATCACACGTGTTTCATGCGTGACAACGCGTCAAACAAAGATATTACATCTTCATTACAGTCAGTAGTCTTATACACATCTCGCACTTTTATAACAGCTTCCACGAAACACTCATTAACGAATAGAACCCTCACATCACAGTGTCTGTACGATAGCATACTACGCCAAACCGAATGAAGACCAAGTACAAATATAACATCCAAATTTTGCACAGAACTATCACAAGGCAAAAAACGAATTCCATATGAAGTAAGAGGTAAATCTTTTTTTAAAGTTCTCTGTAAAATGTCCCAAAAGAAAATAGCGTTCTTACAATCAATAAACACATGTTCAATGGTCTCAGGTTTGTTACACAGGAGACAGCTGCTTCCCCATGGTACATACATCCCTCTCTCTTCAAGCCACGTTTTTACTGGCAAGGTTCCCGTATGAAGTTTAAAAAAGAAGGTTTTCACATTGGGTGGTATACACATGTTTTTCACTCGCTTTAGTACGTCATGACCATATGATTTTTCATACTTTGAACCACAGGCCCTATTCGTTGTCTTCGTTGGCATTTTTTTCTCTATTCGTTGCACCAGAGGCCTGGTTCGGCAAGTAACCAACGCCAGGTGAGAAACGTTTTTTTTTCGGGAAGCAAAGAGAGGGGCTAGGCGGAGGGGGGTCAGACCTGTATCTGTGGGTGCTCGCATGTCTTGCCATTTACAAAACAATCACTTCTACTGCCGTCTCTTATACTTTCCTTGGTATTGCTGTCTGTCAGTTATTAGAATACGCGTTGGAATTCGAAAAGCGATACATAAAGTCAGTGCAACTGGTAGAACAAATGTTATTACAATAGAGCCAGAACAATTAATATACATGAAATAACAGCGCATGAAATAAAAGTTTGCATTTCTTGTACACGCCCAAGATGGCAGCGCCCGGAATACGAAGTTCTCTTGTGTAAGGCCATTAGAAACTTTCTTGTCAGTTCACCATTTTCGCACACACACAAAAAAAAGATCGGCTGCTTTAACTTTAAAAGCTTCGTGCAAGCGCCCACGGGCATTGTTCGTATATGGTTTGCTGTTATGACAGAGGCTAATATTTCTGAACGTTAAGATATATTTAGAAAAAAGTTGTTAACGATTTAGGGTATACTATAGGTATTCTACTATGGGCAAGCATAAAGCCGTCCCGCAGCCACGCACGTAAGCTACGCGCGCTATCGTGTGTGCACAGTCCGTCTAAATGGACGGCTATAGTTGGATGGACGCATAAGTTTAAAAGCAAATTCCCGCGTTTAAAAGCAAATTCCCGCGTTGCACTCACTCAGCGTCGTCATACGCTATTCACCTTTTCATAAACGCCTCCCTGGGCGCCGCCATAGCTCTCCTTGGGCTGTGAGAATTGGCGCGTCCCCTCGAAAATGCACTGACAACGCTGCGCCCTTAGCCTTTGTACTCCCGCGCACAGCCCATCATGGCGGTGTTTTTTTTTTCCTTCCTGTGAAAAGGTGTATAGCTTCTCAAACCTCCCTCACTGCCGGAAAGGGTTTGGGCCACGTTCGTGCACCGCGTCTCTGTTATAGCGCGGCCGTGCAACCACGAAGTCGACATTGTTCCCTATCGAGCGGTGTGAATAGTCCCGCCGGACTGTTCACTCGGTGGTCACGCACTCTCAAGACTGCGATGCAAGCAAGCGTTCGAGTTGCTTTAGGGGCGAAGTTCCTTAAAGCGGCACCCCCTAGTAGGTGTTCTGTGGGCACCCGTTCGTCCCTCGTAGTCGTAGTAGTAGTAGTGTGTAACCAGTCTTACATTTTGACCTCCAAGGTGGTGCCGGTAAGAGAATTTTTCAGTGCGCTGTTGAACAATATATAATTCGCAGCATGCACGATAACTAAAAGCTGAAGTTTCCGGTCTCTCATTCCCCCTTAGCAACCATTGGCATGTACATTGAGCACTATCTGCCAGGAAAAGGTTGCTACGTTATACTAGCTGTGCGTAACCTCCTTGGTTTTAGAAAGGTTTAGCGAGCGTTGAGCCGCAGTGCCATGGATACAGTGAAGGAGTATATACCATGAACTCTAGGTGGTTAAAGGTGGGAAGTAGACACGAAGCGCAAGCCATAAGAAAGTGTGCGTGTGCCACCTCATGTTTAGTCCTTGGAATGACCGCTGGATGACGGTGCTTCAATATGAGGGATATATGATGAAAAGATGTGAGATGATGGTACTTGGAGTGTTGAATAGGTGGAGGAACGGACACACAGACAGATGCATGGACAGACGTACGGATGGCTGCACGGACGGATGGACGCATGGACGGACGCAGGGGCGGATGCACGGACGAACGCAGGGACGGACACACGGATGGACGTGCGGACGCACGAACAGACGCACGCACGGACGGGCGGATGGACGCACGGGCGGCCACATAGACGCATGCATGGACGGACGGAAGCAAGAACGAATGGGTGGACGGACGCTTCACCCCACTCTCCATCATTCACTCCGTGGAGATGCTGCCATTTTTTAGATGCGGAGCATCTAATACTCGAGGCTTGTAGTGCGGCGCCGTCCGCAAGCTTCCTCCTCCTTCTTCCACCATCTGCGCATCCCTTCCTCCTCTACACACCGCGCGCGCTTCACTCCTCCACCATCTGTGCACCCTTCCTTCTCTACACACCGCGTGCGCTTCTCCTCTTCACGAACATTCGCTAGCTGTATAATGTAGCGCGCATGCGCCGTCACGCTTCGAGAACATCGGCAGCTGACGCGCGCGCATGCGCCGTCGCGCTTCGAGAACATCGGCAGCTGACGCGCGCGCATGCGCCGTTGCGCTTCTCCCCCTTCTCGAACATTCGACAGCTGACAGTGCATGCGCCGTCGCGCTGTATATATACTCAAGGTCGGCGCTCGCTCGCTCAGTTGCCGCTCGTCGGTTGGTTTGTACGGCGCGTCGACGTCCAAGGTCGCGGTGAAATGAATTCCAACGAATCCACAAACACAATGATCGACGTCCCTTCGACCAGCGCCGCCCTTTCGCATACGTGTGTACGTGTTCACTCATTTCACACCCCCTCCTACAACCACGTTAACCAATTTAGCCATCGACCCAAGTAAGTCGCAATTTAACACCCCATTTCACAACCACGTTAACCAATTTAGCCATCGACCCAAGTAAGTCGCACTTTAACACCCCGTTAACCAATTATATGCTCCGCATCCTCCTCAGTGTTCCCCCGAGGGAAGCTGCGGGCAATTTTTTTTTATTGGATACATAAGCGCCAACCAAGGGACCAAGGGACAGGTTTGTGCTGTTCCTACATTCAGTTATGTCCTACCAACTTGCCCCATTTTTCACGCTTCAAGACCAAGGGACGATGATTTTCTCAGCTCTCATTCTTACAAGCAAAATGTTCATGGACGTCATTTATCACGCTGTCATGCTGCCTCACTCTACGCAATTATATAAACGATCGGTTTGTGAACACAGCATTTGTCTCCAATAATCCTACGGTGCGCAGGCCTATATGCAACAAGCGCCAGCAGTTACATATGTTCGAGTTAATTCATTTGACCTCAATTCGGAGTAGTTTAAGCTCGATATAAACAATCGCCTCATACCCACGAAACAATCAAGTTGGAAACGGTGAGCATCAGTGACGTAGCCAAGGTGTGGCATCCCCCTCCCCTCGAAAATAACTGCTGCCTAAGCCCCTGTTTGAATTGTTTCATTTCTTGAGGGAATTCGATGTGGTAAATTTTCATTTTGTTTTGCTTATTTGGTGTTCTCTCGCCCTTCTTTCTCTCTCTGTTTTTTTTTAAGAATGCCTGGTCTAGCGGAGCAAGACCAAGCACCGAGATGTGACGTTTGCTGCTCATGGGCTACAGAAGAAATAAAGAGGATGATATGAAGCAGGGAAAAGACTAATAACAACGGCAATGAATATTTTGCTAAAACATGGCTTCCTTATTGCATTAGGACAGGCACCTTTTCAGTGAGAACATCATGCTTTCCGATTTAGAGTGCTACAAATTTATTGCCAGAACAACTGCCAGTCCCTGCTGGGAAATTTAACGTTTCCGGCGCGAACGACTTCTATTTCCAGCGAGGACCACTTTAGTTTCTGGCTGGAAGGATTCCCATTACCGGTCAGAATGATTTCCAGTCCCGTCCAGAACGGCTTCTATTTCCGGGCAGAACGACTTCGATTTCCGTCCAGAAAAAAATTGCGAGATCCCACGTACAGTGGGAATCGATGATATGCGAAGCACAAATGAGAAATGTTGGTATGTCACTTTAATATCAGCACAACGTTACGAGGTTGAGGTAGATGATGCCGAACATGACTTCCGTATCATGATTATCATGTTTGGATGTGTCATTTACTTTCGTCATCTATTCACGTCACGTGATACGAAATTTAGAATATATGGAGCTAGTGAAACGGCCGCGACCACGCTTTGAGCGTGGTATGTTGTCATGTTCTTACATGACACGCGTGTCAGGATTATCATGTTTGCACCAGTCATATATTTCGTAATTCATTGACGTCACGTAACACCGAATTTGGTATATGCGGAGCTAGCAAAACGGCCGCGAGCGCATCATGAAGGGCCCAATACACTCCAATGTAGCATTGACACGCGCGCACGCTGGGCTCAGCGACACTACGTTAGCAAAACTCGAGCACTGTATAGTCTGACGCCAGGCGCGACCGACGTCCGTCGACACGGCCCGACGGCAACCGGCGCGAAAGTCGACATGCTACACTTCGCGCCGAGGCATTACCCAGATAACACCGCGTCTCCCTCTTTTCGTGACGGAGGAACGCCGGACGCGCTGAAATGCGCATGCGTCAAAGCAACGCAGTGCGGCGCGCACCTGCGAGTATATGGCAGGACCGGCGCCTGGCGTGGCAACGCCGGCGTGACTCGACGAAATGAACGCCGGTGAGCTCGAGCACCGCATCACGTCGAAATGTATAGGCGCCTTCATTGTGCCATGTAGTCATGTCCTCAATGACACGCATCTCATGATTATCATGTTTGCACCAGTCAGATACCTTCGTCATTCATTGACGTCACGTAATACCAAATTTGGCACATGTGAAGCTAGCAAAACGGCCGCGAGCGCATTATCATTGTGGTATGTAGTCATGCTGTTACATGACATGCATGTCTTGATTATCATGTTCGGATGTGTAATTTACCTATGTCGTCCGTTCGCGTCACGTAATATCGAGTTTGGTACATGTGACGCTAGCAAAATGGTCGTGAGCGCATCATGAGCATAGCATGTAGTCATGTTGTTACATGACACGCTGTTAAAGTTGACGAAAGAAACGAAGGTCGCTGGAAGATGGCATCCCTGATGTAGCCGGGTGGAGGAACTGAACGCAGACAAGAGGATACGGAAAACAAACATGGGTTTATGACATTATTTACACATATTTACAGAAAGGAAAAGGTTAGTGGTTTCACAAACCACGAGCGTGGTGGTTGAACGTTACATAGTTCAGAGCCAGGTTCAGAGCTCCGTCCCGCACTCTGCCTCGTCGTTTTATGCCCTGTCGGGCTCTCCCTCTCCGAGTCGAACACCAATCATGAACACACAGGTGAGGGGGGCGAGCATGCACGGTCCACATGAACACTGCACTATGGTGGCGCCAGCAGGGCTCTTCCTCGTCGTGGGTGTGCCGTTAGTCGAAAGTTCCCACGATCCTGGCCGCATACTTCAAAGGGTCCACTGCACAGCTCGCCCAATTAGCGGGGCGATCTGCGTGCAGTGTCCGTCGCGGTCTCTTTCAGGAAGACGCCGTCTTTGTTGTCCTCTCTAGAATGGTTAACGGCGTCTTGGCGACACGACGTCTCGTCCTCCGGCTAGCACGTACAATGCCTGACGAGCATAGGCAGTCGGCCGGTCGGCTTGGTGATTGGGGATCAAAAGGGAGCGCCGCTCCTCTGTCAGCTCCGACGCCGGCCACGCCAGCCCTCCTGTCGCCCGACGAGTCGACGAGGCCATCAGTCACGCTGCTGCTCGAAGGGACGACCAAAGGGTCCGCACTTGAAGGACGGGACTCGCCTCTGCCCGCCGCCTGGTCTGGATAATCACTCAAATACTTGACAGCGTCCGTCAGACTGGGCGCCGAAGGGATTGAGAGACGAATCCCCAGGCCAAACCTAACAACGCATCTCATGTTTATCATTTTTGCACCAGTATCATACCTTCGCAATCCATTCACGTCCCGTAATACAAAATTTGGTACAAGGCCGCCAGCGCGTCATGACCGTAACATGTATTCATGTTGTTACATGACACGCATGTCTTGATTTTCATGTTAGGGTCTGTCGCTTGTGTTAACCATGCAATCATGTCATACCATACCAGTTTTGCAACATGCCATGTGAACGAAACCACCGCAAGAGCTGCGGGACCATGAAATGTAAATTATGACCTTCATGACATACATGTCATGATTTTCATGTTACAACGCGTCAAATATGTTCTTTATACAGTCATGTTATGCCATACCAAGTTTGTTATTGATACCATTATCGAAACGGCCAGGAGAGCTAAAAGTCGTAGGCGGCTAGATAGATAGATACGCTCTAAGTCGCCTAAGTTCGCTAAGAAATGCTTAGCATTTAAAAATCTGGCTGGAAACTTTTTTTTTCTGCCTCATAATCTGGCCGGGACTGGAAATATTTTCTAGCTGGGTTGAACTGAACTCGGTTAGTTGTGCCACCACTGTACCCCCCCCCCCCCCCCCACACACACACCTCACACGAGTAACACCAACCGTAGCCACAGTGAAAAATGCGAGGAGACGCGACAAGGCTCGAGAATACGCAGAACCCGCAGTCGACGCTACGCAGTTTTGAAAACGTACGGGAGTCCGCAGGAAACCGCACGTCAACTTGCCCACTGAGCATGCGCATTGATGCCTCCGCGCGTTTCATATCCCGTGCGGATGCCCACTGTCGATCCGACAAGACGCGCGATCACACACACCCCAATGGGTCAGCAACAAACGCTATATATGCAGTTATTCTTAAAACCTAAAGGCGCCTTCAGCAAACCGTGCGTATAGTCTTGCGTACTGGGCATGTGCACTGACACCTCCGCGCATTCCTTGCGTACGCAGACGTGCTACGTACGCCCAACAAAATCTGTCTATTAAGTAAGCAGTCCGTTGGCGTTACGCACAACGAAACTCATCAGGGGGGGGGGGTGAAAAAGGGGACAACGATTAAGAGTACTGGGTACTCTACTACGGGAGAGCTCAAAGCCGTCCCATGGGCCTCGGTGTCAGAAGCCGCACTACGAAATCAGCGGTCTGGGGGGGGGGGGGGGGGGTTAGAAAAAGTGGGTAACGATTGAGAGTACCAGGTACTCTACTATGGGAGAGCTTAGAGCCGTCCCTGTAACAAGTCAGTGCGCGGTGAAGTACATGTGTAGAAGAGTAGCGCTGAAACATTTCTGTGATGACGGCAACAAACAGCGTGATACCTGCGGAATCTCGATGCCGGCATGGCTGTAGAAATGCGACCCACAAAGGGGCGCATGGTTGCGTGCGCATTTGTGTGCGACGTTAACTAATCACTGATGTACTTGTTATCATGGACTTGTCGGATAACGGCTTTTTATGATTCGGCAATCTCATCTTTTTATTGAAATCACTTGGAATTTGACGTCGTCACGTACACTTTGATGTTGCCCGGATGTTCGGTGGCATCAAGACGTAGCGTGCCATTGATTGTGCTGCGAGACGTCTTAGTATGACTCGTGGCCGCAAGAGACAACTGATAATTGTATTGATGATTTATTTGTGGGGTTTAACGTCCCAAAACCACGGTATGATTATGAGAGACGCCCGGAAATTTCGACCACCTGGTGTTCTTTAAAGGGCCACTCACCAGGTTTGACAATTTTGAGCTGACAAGCGCAATGCGTAGACGAGGCGTTCATGATCACCTCTGCCAAAATTTGCGACGCTACGCGCCGCGGAAATGGGTCAAATTTTAAGATGAAAGCTGCTCACCCTCCCCTGTACCTGCGCACGCGTAGAGAATGAGGGCATGACGTGGGCGTAGGAATGGCCCTACGTACACAGCACTGCGGTCACGTTGGTCCTCTACGTAGACGAGTCTGCTCTGACGTTGTCAACAGTATACCACGTGACATGGCAAAAATTATTTAACACAACATGCGTAGTTTATGTATTTGTTGCTTTAAGGGATGAATAAAACTTGAAATAAATAATGAGACGCAATCAAATACTGTGCACGTTTTCTTACATTTTTTCCCGTGAAATGCTACGAGATGCGGGGCTAATGTGCCAGCGTTTCACATGCGTTCGTGTACCCGCGGTCAGCGCATGGAGGAGACGACCACCGTGGAACGCTCCTACGCGTTCGCGCACTCATTGTGCTCATCTACTCTACCGGGTCTAAGCCAGCGTTTCCAAACCATCCCGCAGAAACAGGCAGAAGACCACAAAATGACGCTGGTCAACAAAGCAACGCCGCCTGCGTGCACGGAGGCTGGGCTTGTTCGGGCACGTCATGCGCACGTCACCTCTCGGTCGGATGCCGGAGAATGTGGGGAAGAGTGTTGCCTTGCGAAGGCTACGCGGAGGAGCGGAGGGTTTCGAGCTCGCCTTCTCTCATCCTCGTTTCCCGCCCAGCTTCAAAAAACCTGTTTTCTCCGCCCGTAATGAACCAATTCGAAATATTTTTGTGGCAAAACGTTCCTCATCGAACACTCAACGACTTCCACTGTCTAACTAAAATTCGGTATGGGGCCTGGCGAGTGGCCCTTTAACATGCACCCAAATCTGAGCACACGGGCCTACAACATTTCCGCCTCCATCGGAAATGCAGCCGCCGCAGACGGGATTCGATCCCGCGACCTGCGGGTCAGCAGCCGAGTACCTTAGCCACTAGACAATAGCGGCGGGGAGAGCTGATAATTGTAGACCAATGCGTCAAATTCCTTCGAATGGCAGCGAAGAACCATCAGATTAATGCGACATTGAATTAGTGCGTACTTTATCCCAACATGGCCGCGAGGGCCTCCACTAGAGAGGCCATCACTGCGATCTTTTCGATGTCGCAGATAAGATAGTAGTGAAATATAGTGCTGCCAACTATTGATTGATTGATTTGATTGATATATGGGGTTTAACGTCCCAAAACCACTATATGATTATGAGAGACGCCGTAGTGGAGGGCTCCGGAAATTTAGACCACTTGGGGGTGCTGCCAACTTGTGGAGCCACTTTTTTTATCTCTGCAGTGAAAAAAGTTTTCCAGATTTCTCTAGATTTCCCTAGATTTTTATGGAGAACGGTTTTTTGAACACAAATGTGCTTATGCTGAGGAAAACGATATCCAAGTTTACTTTTATAATACAATGGTGCATTCGTTTGAAAATATTCACTAAAATTACCATGCTTAAGGTGAAAAAATGTCGCAGTACAAATTGAAAAGCTTTAAACAACATTTTATTCTTTGAAATCACAAAGGTAAGCGGTAATCACAGGAGGGGCGGGGGAGGGGGGTGAGACGCGTAGTATCGCAGTATTTTATAGAAATCACCAAGAAAGCAGTATTGCATATCGGCCGAATAATAGATCAGTTGTCAAAGTAATGTTCAGTAACACTGCTAGCTGTTCTATGTAAAACTCGCAAATCTTACACTACGATACGGTGCACTTGTAATAGCATGCACATAGCTTAGTTGTATTCACGTGACATCACCTTGGCGGGCGCGGCAGCGAAAAGTGGGCCAGCTGTGCTGGCGACCACGTGGCCACCATTTTGAAGGCCACCTACCGGCGGCTAGAGGTGTGCGCCGAGGCGATTTTGACCGGCGGCGGCGTGGGGGGTCGTACAGAGTCGGCGGCGGCGGCGTTGTCGGCGCACGCCGGTTTTTCATCGGCGGCGGCGTGCCGCCGACTTTCGTCGGCGGCGGCGGCGTCGGCGGCGCAGAAACCGAAACTGAAAATTCAAAAGGCTCTTCCGCCACAGGTTACTGAATTAGTTGAAATTCGGGAATTTTAATCCACATAGCATAAATGACACTACACAGATATGTCGGCATCCCGATGAATGCAAAGCGTTTTGTAAAATAGTTTTTATTTCGCTTTCATGAAAAAATAACGCGTATTTCAATCTATGTCCATGTTCTACGGTAAATGTGCAGCACTTTGCTTTTTTTTACTTTAAGATGTTGTTTTAAGTTGTTGTTGTTGTTGGCAACGTCATACTTCATGAAACCTTTTTTCATTGAACAATGAGCAAGCAGTGACGCACGTCACTCATTTCGCTTTTTCGGATCTGATCTTACTTTTACATTGTACGCTGCACAAAAGAAGAAGCACCTCTGCTTCGAGTTTTCTTATTACGATTGCATGAAACCGCTTTTTTGAGTATCTGTCATGCTTTGAATGTAACTTTCCTTCAAACGAATCAAAATACCTACTTTTCGCAATGTGAGAATCTTTTATGCAGCGGTATAGGATGCGGAAGGAAACAAATCTGCGCATTTATTCAACTAGTTCTCAGCGCGGTGTTCAATGAATGAAGTGTAGACATGGGCGAGGCGGGTGGCGCAAAAAGGACACTTGAACCCTTCAAGCTCCACCAGCACTTGCTACCCACTCTAGCGACACCAACACGACCTACTCCCTCAGTCGTGATGCAAGTTGAAAGAAGGGTTTGCAACCCCCCAAGACAAAAACCTGTCGATGGTCATATGTGCAGATGAGAGCAAATGCAATATTTGCTCAGATAGACAGCCCATACTGGTCACGAGCTGGGCGTCCGCTGACCACGCCTGCAGAGAACGTTGACTCCCCGAACCCTTGGTGTTTGGTCAGGGGAGGGGAACACCCCTTGCAAGTGGGCCCCATTAAAATTTCTCTTAAAAACGTCACAAATAAGAATGCTTGATAAGTATGTATAAAACATTCAACTTTTCAATGCTTTTTTGTAGCGTGTTCACGTGCTCAATACCCATCAGATGTGTGAGAAATCGAAATAGCAACTGCCACTCTCGACTTGTTCCGGAAAAGACACAGTAGAACAATGCAATTACGAGTGCTGGGAACCTTTGTTCTTTTGTGTATTTGATTTCTAGGCATGATTTGAATTCTTATATAAACAAAAATAAAACCTGCAACATATTAAAAAAAGGCTGCTATTGCAAGATGTGTGTTGCAAGACGTGATTTTTCTAGACTTAAGTCTCTGCAAGGCACATCTGGTGTCACAAACTTGTAAGTGTCCCCCCCTTTTCCCCACGACATCTCCCGATCCCCCCCCCCTAATAAAAAGGCACCAATGTAGGCTTCCGTGATTGCCTACTGGCGCGCGGCGGGCCAATCCGGTGGCTAGATCCAACAGTGGCGATTTCGACTTGCTTTATTGGAGGTGCTGAAGGATCAAGAAAAGGCCGATATTTGTAAATTTCTCGAGAGTTCAGTGATAGTTTCTTCATGAATACCGTGGATTATTGGGCCTCACTTTGTGTATAATGCTCCAATGAAAAAAAAATGGTTTCATCCTGTGTCACTGCAGAGTCAGAAGCCATCATATGTGCAGGCATCAATAAGCTTCTATATGACATTGCTAAGGTTCAGTACATTTGTACAAATAATTCTCGTTAATTGAACATTTTGAGTATAATCCCTGCTTGGGTTAGTATGTGTGAAACATAAATTTGAGATTTAAAATTATCATTGTGTGTTTCTGCAGCAAAGACACATTGATTAAAACTGATGACTCCGGAGCTACGGCAGAGGTAACATTCGTTCTGTTTTTTTCGGTTACGGTAACGGTAATGCGTTACCTTTTTATGTATCTATATAACGTGGAGCCGTGAAACGTTCCCCTTTTTCTTATTTGAGTAACTAGTGAGGTATTTAGTTACTTTTTATTGTAACGGATACATCACTAAATAGACTTACAGGAGTGATGTCGGCCCACACCTTTAGTTGTTGCGGTCTACAGGCTGGCTGTAAACATTAAATGAATATATTCCTTTCATCCAGAAGGGTTGCTCGATCATTGATGATCTCGACCTTTGAGAAATACACAACAGCTTCTTAATGATATGCATATCATCCCACCGAAGCGTGCACTTCGTTTCGTTAATATTTACAGTCAACGTGAGTGCTGTCGTCACGCCGTATGTTTTAGGTAGAAATTTAGCCTACTCAAAATACCCAAAGACGTCGATCCACCGTGCAACGCGTGGCCACCCGCTGATGGTTCTGTATGAAAATGGCATCCACAGTGAAACATGTTGCATCTGCTGAAATTATATCGCAACATTATTATACTGCCATGCTCGCTTGTATTTTTATGTCACTGTCTTGCGCAAACGCACCGCCGTAGTGGTTCAGTAGCTAAGGTACTCGGCTGCTGACCCGCAGGTCGCGGGATCAAGTCCCACCTGCGGCTGCTTTATTTTCGATAGAGGCGAAAATGCTGTAGGTCCATGTGCTGCGATTTGGGTGCATGTTAAAGAACCCCAGGTTGCCAAAATTTCTGGAGTCCTTCACTATATGGCATCTCTCATAATCATGTGGTGGTTTTGAAACGTAAACACCACATATTAATCAATTGCCTTTCGCAAAGGACGCTTGGCTGTGTGCAAAAACTCTAGATTATTTTAGAATCTTCTGATAAGCTTGAGACACCTACGATATGGATGCTACGTGTATAAATGGCGACGTAACTTCGCGCAGAACATATTACCAACGACCAATGCTCTGATTACCGCTATCTGTGTAAAGCACAAATTTCTAGTACTTTGCACTTTCCTATGCACATGTTCACTCAATAAAAAGTGTCGTCTTGAGCAACCCACGTACCATCTTCTTTGACGTCGCAACCACGTGGCAATACCGTAAGTCAAATGAGAATGCTGAAATGTTCGATACAAAACAATGAGATGGGGCGTGAGTGCACGCCCAAGTTTGATTTGAGATGCGTATACCACAAGCTATTTTCTTCTATATGATGCGGATTGTTAAATTACTGTGAAGTTGAATGTCAAGAAAGGAAGAACATGAACTTAGAAAGAGACAGTGGAGACGAAAAGTGATAGGTATCCACGTAAAGTTTGATCGGTCGTTCCTTGCCAAACGTCCTAAACGTTTTGTCGACTATCTCAGGTGTATTCGAAAAAAAAAAGTCGGGCTGATTTACTCCATTGAAATCAGTCTATCGCGAAAATTCTTTCGAGAGAAAAATATTTTTGGTGGCCTATATGTCACTGAAATTTCAGCTATAGGCTGGGCCCTATATTGAGTCCTATAAGATAAAGGCCTATTTACTGAGAGAGTCTATGTATAGGCTCTATTTATTTTGCCGACCTATGGTTTCGAATATTTAAAACCTCTCACTATGGCGTGCCTTGGTGTCGTATTGACGTTCTGGCTTGTAAAGCCGAAAATTTTATTTTTCAAATTATAAACTGTTCATATCTCCCCCCCCTCTCCTCCCCGGCACTCGTTCTAGGGTTGGTCCTTTGATAAACACCATTCACATATCTTTAAAAAATGCTTAGATATCAATTATTCATAACTCTCCTTTAAATATGTGGAAATGAAATGACGTCGCTAAATTACCGATGAGGTGAATAATTAACTCTAAAAGCACAGTAAACGTGCCTAAAAAGCTAATTCAACGCTAAAACAATGTAACCTTAACTAATAATGTCACCACACTTCTAAAACCTCATGCAATGTATATTGCATACCTGCAAGGTGCAGTTATTCAAGTGCTTTTTGCAGTGAAATTTGGCCATGGAGTTAATCTCGTTCATGGCAGTGCTATTTCTAAATTTGACGTTTGAATATCTAATGAGGTTTACGAGTTTCTTTCGGTGAAATCCGCGTTTTTTTTTTGTGCGATGTAATTGAGCATTTTATGCATTGTGCTGGCACGAAGTTTATTGTAGATGATGCGTTTATAGAGTACACCGTTCAACGACTGTGGTGAAATAGAAACAGCAATTTATGTTCATTCATGCTACACAACTCTCTTGATATGCTCCCAGAGAACAGAAAAACGAATAACGAAGTACATTACTAACGAACGGAAGAATTAAATATTTCTCGGCCTTTTCATGTTGTTTCTGTAGTCCAATCTACAAACGTTCGTATTAAACGAGCATGACGGTACGAAGGCATGGAATTGGGTTTTGCAGCATGTTGTGACACATGTGCCACTCCAGGTCACCTTTAATACATGACATCGGAATCCACACTGAGCTTGATCTATGATTATGTACCTAATCAACGGAGAATAAGAGCTAAGCTCCGGATTCATTATTAATGTGGCTTCAAAGACGAGAAAGCAGCACGATTCGCGAGCAATCGAGCGCCCGTTCTCTCTCTCTATTTCGTTGAACTGCTTGTGCCCTGAGATGCCACTTCAATTTCTTTTTGAATTAATGTGGCGATCTGGAAAGTTGTGAGCGCCAAACAAGGCGCTAACAAGAATGAGAGAGACAGGATGGGTGCTTGTGAACGTCGCGTGGAGGCATTAGTTAGCGCTCGAAATTTCTCGATAGCAATGCGCCATCTGGCAGGATTTCAAGTTTTGTTAAAATGTAGCGATGACACAGATCATGGGTTTTGTCATGTCATTTGCTACCAATTAAACAGTGGCTGCGTAATTTAGGTTACCATGAAAATTGTCGCGGCCATATTTCAAGAAGGAAGGAGGCAGAAACGCACCGTTCATGCCATACGTGATCCTTCATCACTCGTGGAAATCAATTTATTCAAGCTGTAACGTGATTGAAGAATTCTGTTACTTCTCGGCAATCAGAGAGGCTTTTAATTCTCCCGTCTCTTTATGAGATATTGCTGCCATTTTTTTCCAACAGGCTTGCAGTTCTGTTGCACGGACATAGCAACACCCATGTTTTTGATGATTTTTTTTTTCATTCACATTCAAAAAACTTTTCCATTCATAGTCATTTCTGAAGCGCATAAGAACTGAATTCCTGTCGTTCGTCACCCGTCGCTACGTTCGTCCAGTACACACTGCAAAAGGCTTGATGGCAAAGTCGTTTTCTATGTTCATGTTCCTTGTACCCAACCTTTCGCGCTCTTTGTGCACTTCAAGGAATTCAGAAAGACTACAATACAACCCAACCAGCTGTACACCGTGCCGTCGGGACTGGTATGCATGACGCAAATATGCTGCGAGTGGTCTCGCAGTGTTCTGCCATTGTGCTTCGTTCCCTGTTCCGTGAGCTCAAGTTTGGTCGACACGTGGCGTCGTTGCCGCGCCATTGGTGTCGTGTTTCCCGTGTCTTTTCTTATACACAGTGTTCTACGAAGAAATGCCTCTGTGTAGCCGCTGGTGCCGAGGTCGCGGATTACGTTTTTGCTTCTTTCCTTCCGCAGCTGTGGTGACAATTGGTGGTTAGATTATCGGTTATTTTTTTACTTATTTTAGTTTTCTCGTTTAGCTAGTTTTCTGTATTCTAGCCCAAGAAAGGTGATCCAGATTTTTTTTTTCTCTCGTGGAAATGACCATAGGTATCTGCGTACATGGTTGCAACTCCACATTTCCAAGTTGTAAGACTCGGAGTGCCCTGCCGACAGCCCCTATTCTCTTTCTGCTCTAGCAGCCATGACCGTCACGTTCTTCCAAACATTCTCCTCCTACCTACTTCTAAACTATTTTCTCCACTCTCCCTTTTCCCTTCAAGGGACTGAGCCGTGGTCTAGCAAGGAAAGATAGTGTCTTTTTCTTTTTCTTCAACCACACATTCATCCATTCAGGGGAAGCTTGCATGCAGTAACTGGTTGGAAAGCAGGTAAGGTTCGCGGAAAGTCACCTCACCTACCCTGATTTGTTCCGGGTCTACGCTCTCGAGGTGCGCCAAAAGAGGCGACAACACGAAAGTCATACTTCGAATTCTTTAGGGCTGTTGGCTCCCCTCATTAAAAACTCTTTGGACACGCCTGGCTGACTGACGGCCTAGGAAGAGCTGTCGGAAATCGAGGCAGCTTGATTTGTTCGACGTGCCACGAGACGCGCTGAATAATTAGCCGAGAGGCTGGGATTCATCGTCAGGTATGTTTCCCACACTCTGTGGTGCTCTCAAGTCTTCCACTCCCCCAGGCCCTAGCCTGCCTAGTGCTGCAGGCCCTATTCTGCACGTGCGATGCAACGTTATTGCACTGTGCTGTGTTGTGCGTATTATTGCATTATGACCTACGTTGTGTTTCTCTCTCGCCGTGTGACGAACTGAACGTGCATCCTTTCTATTTCCTGGGTAGAAAAGAAGGCAGTGTTTGACTTTCTCTCTCTTTCTCCTTCTCGTTTTTTTTTATCTTTATTCGCTGCGCCGTGCTCCCTGCTGGGCTGCAGAAATTAGGCGCCTTCTTCTAACGACTACCCCCACCATTTGGGGGACGGAGATGAAGACGGCAATTTCTTTGGACTGCCCTTGACTAAATGGACATGCAGTCTGACCGTTTACAGTGATATGCAAGGCGGCTTTCCTAAAGGTTTATTTTTTAACCAAAAACTCTTGTTCACAGATTGCTTTTCTCCCTCATTGTGCCTTTACCTTTTCGAATTCCAGCGAGTGCACGCGAGCACGCGAGTACAACAAAATGTCACCTCTCCGAATTCCAGCAAAGGCACGCGAGCACAAGATCTCAAAAAGGTGAATGGCAAAAACAAAATGAGCGAGAAAAGCCGTCTGTGAACGAGAGTTTATGGTTGGAAAACTAACCTTACAGAAAAGCTGCCTTGCAGTTTATTGCAAACTGTCTATTGTTTTCTCCTGCAGAGAATTTTAGGAAGACCACGGCTTAAAATGCGAGCACCGAGACGCTCTGAACCAGCTCTCAGAAGCTCTCATCAAGCTTCCATGATGCTACCTTTAGTGTGTAAATAGTGAACATAAACGTTGCTCTTATCAGCCCCGGCTACTCTGCTTGACTTCTACCTAAGACTTGGCTAGCTCCTTCGAACACATCACGAGCAAGCAAAAGGGCACGGAGTTGTAAAGATGAAAATGTGCAACATCACATCGCTTTTATTACGTGACATATTCGTTCTCCGCCGCATTCGCCCGATCGTGTCCACATATAACTTTCCCGTTTTATAGCGACGACACTCCGTTGATTGCGGTCACGTCATTGAATGTCATTTAAACAGCGGTTGCATTATTTATTTGCAAATTACTTCTTCATAAAGTATGGTGAAGTAATTTATTATTTGGCCACCTGAGGAGCTTTCTAACTTAACTTATTTTTTTATCAAGACTTGAATATAATGTTAAGTTTTATTTGGTTGACTCTGAGCATTACCTTCGCAACAGAAGTACATCTGTCAGCGACAATCATTCTTAACCTCTCCCAGTGCCAGTAGGTCCGTTCAAGTTACGTGATGAAAACCAGTTTGCTGAACTATGCCATATATGACATGTCGCTCAAATGTCGGTCTCTGCATTTTTGATGAATCCAGCCGTCTTTTGTAAATTGTCTACTGGCAAGTTTTTTAAAATTTTGTTTTGTTCTTTTTAAACCTGGTGGTCTCAGACAAGCTTATTACGCCCCTTTTCACCACTGCATAGCCGTTGTTACGCGCGGCGCCTGGGCCGACGGGGGAGGGCCGCGTTCTTTGTTCATCAAACAAGTCACCGAAGGGCTGCCAGCCTGCTGTCCGCCGTGTACTGTCCATCTTAGCCGGGAAGTGAGGTGGCATTCCGACACCATAAGACGTTCCACGAGACGACCACAATGGTTTCTTGGTGTCACAGGTGCAGTGTGGTGGCCACGCCCCAATCAAAGACCTTGACTTGAGCGAGTGTGAGCGGCACCGTCAGAAATGGGGTGTGTGTCTCGTGATTCAACAGCGCATTCTGGACCCATTCCCTGATTAAGTCAAAACGTACACTTTATAGTGAGCCACCCAGCTCATTCGCAAGAGACCTCTCGCCCTGTCCTGTACAGAATGTAATAAATACTCTGTTAAGTTTGCCATCTTACTCCTGAGTGCACATGCGTTTTATTTTCTGTCTCTCTACACGGCCCTTTCTCGCCCCTATTTCTCAACCCTCGGTGCTAGGCAGCAAACCGGATGCCAAGATATGGTTAATCCCCCAGCCTTCCTTTCTCTCTCTTGCCATCTTACTGCCTTGACACCTTCATCCCGGGTATCCAATGTCTTAAAAGGCCGGTACAAACAGACAAGTTAAAAAATAAAACAGATGGTGAATATTTTCTGCAGCATGTTCAGACGCTGCGTATAAGTAGTCATCCTCGAAAATTATCAACTTTAACACCGCGGACAGGTGCTGTTATACCCCTGAGTAGGTTCGAGCATGTATTATGCCTCGACGCTTTTAATCTTCATTAAACTTCTCCCTTTTGATTTCATCCTTCGGGGTTTTGTGTAGTTCTTCATCTAACGCCTAACCTCCATGTCCTTCCTCATTTATTCCTCCTCCTCCCTTCATCTAACGCGCTGCATTCGTGCTGCACTGCTACCACTTCATTTCTTCTTTATGTACGCCCTGTTTCCGGCACAATTATAGGCTGCCATCTTGGACTGATAATGATGCCGTTTTCCATCCGTATGAATATTCGAATTGTGCTATGGCGAACTCGCACGCATCAAAACGCTGGGCCATTACATTCAACGTCGTATCACCATAATCATAGCTAATTACGACACAAAAAACAGATAAATTGCTTCTAAGCCTAAGATGGCAGTGTCCATGCTTTACTGCAACTGTTACATTTATTTTTTTGTCAATTTGTTCAATATGTCATTTCATGCAGCGGCGCCGCGAACTCGTTCCGCTGTTCATGGTGGTACTCTCTGTCTCTGAAGCTGGATGAAGATAACTACAAAGCCTGGTTTTTACTGGCTACATAAAATGTGAAACGAAGCTATAAATCACGATGAAAAAGAAGACAAATCTGTGAAAAGTCAGTACTGGCGCATAAATGGCGCGTCGATTGCGCCGATGAAAAACGTCGGCGGCGGCGGCGGCGGCGCGCCGATCAGTTCGCGTCGGCGGCAGCGGCGCGGCGAAAACTATCGGCGGCGGCGCGCCGACCAGTCGGCGCACACCTCTACCGGCGGCATCCGGAGCTCAGCGGTTCCACCATGGCACACAAGTATGCGGACAGTTCGCTCTTATTTTATTTTATTCGGATTTAGAAGGTACGAGATTCACCATTGTTGAGCTGCTGCAACCACGGGCGACGCGTCTCGGCTCGCTGAGCGTGTGTAGCCGAGAAATCGGACGCCCATGCTAAACGGCGATACACGCA
>WOVY01010434.1:0-118542 GCA_013436015.1 Rhipicephalus annulatus
GACTAGAGGTGTGCGCCGAGGCGATTTTGACCGGCGGCGGCAATGGGGGTCGTACAGAGTCGGCCGGCGGTTGTCGGCGCACGCCGGTTTTTTCATCGGCGGCGGCGTGCGGCCAATTTTCGTCGGCGGCGGCGGCGTCGGCGGCGCAGAAACCGAAACTGAAAATTCAAAAGGCTCTTCCGCCACAGGTTACTGAATTAGTTGAAATTTGGAAATTTTAATCCAAATAGCATAAATGACACTACACAGATGTGTCGACATCCCGATGAATGCAAAGCGTTTTGTAAAATAGTTTTTATTTCGCTTTCATGAAAAAATAACGCGTATTTCAATCTATGTCAATGTTCTACGGTAAATGTGCAGCACTTTGCTTTTTTTACTTTAAGATGTTGTTTTAAGTTGTTGTTGTTGTTGGCAACGTCATACTTCATGAAACCTTTTTTCATTGAACAATGAGCAAGCAGTGAACGCACGTCACTCATTTCGCTTTTTCCGGATCTGATCTTACTTTTACATTGTACGCTGCACAAAGAAGAAGCACCTCTGCTTCGAGTTTTCTTATTACGATTGCATGAAACCGCTTTTTTGAGTATCTGTCATGCTTTGAATGTAACTTTCCTTCAAACGAATCAAAATACCTACTTTTCGCAATGTGAGAATCTTTTATGCAGCGGTATAGGATGCGGAAGGAAACAAATCTGCGCATTTATTCAACTAGTTCTCAGCGCGGTGTTCAATGAATGAAGTGTAGACATGGGCGAGGCGGGTGGTGCAAAAAGGACACTTGAACCTTCAAGCTCCACCAGCACTTGCTACCCACTCTAGCGACACCAACACGACCTACTCCCTCAGTCGTGATGCAAGTTGAAAGAAGGGTTTGCATCCCCCCAAGACAAAAAACCTGTCGATGGTCATATGTGCAGATGAGAGCAAATGCAATATTTGCTCAGATAGACAGCCCATACTGGTCACGAGCTGGGCGTCCGTTGACCACGCCTGCAGAGAACGTTGACTCCCCGAACCCTTGGTGTTTGGTCAGGGGAGGGGGACACTCCTTGCAAGTGGGCCCCATTAAATTTCTCTAAAAACGTCACAAATAAGAATGCTTGATAAGTATGTATAAAAACATTCAACTTTTCAATGCTTTTTTGTAGCGTGTTCACGTGCTCAATACCCATCAGATGTGTGAGAAATCGAAATAGCAACTGCCACTGTCGACTTGTTCCGGAAAAGACACAGTAGAACAATGCAATTACGAGTGCTGGGAACCTTTGTTCTTTTGTATATTTGATTTCTAGGCATGATTTGAATTCTTTTATAAACAAAAATAAAACCTGCAACATATTAAAAAAAGGCTGCTATTGCAAGATGTGTGTTGCAAGACGTGATTTTTCTAGACTTAAGTCTCTGCAAGGCACATCTAGTGTCACAAACATTGTAAGTGTCCCCCCCTTTTCCCCACGACATCTCCCGATCCCCCCCCCCCCCCTCTAATAAAAAGGCACCAATGTAGGCTTCCGTGATTGCCTACTGGCGCGCGGCGGGCCAATCCGGTGGCTAGATCCAACAGTGGCGATTTCGACTTGCTTTATTGGAGGTGCTGAAGGATCAAGAAAAGGCCGATATTTGTAAATTTCTTGAGAGTTCAGTGATAGTTTCTTCATGAATACCGTGGATTATTGGACCTCACTTTGTGTATAATGCTCCAATGAAAAAAAAATGGTTTCATCCTGTGTCACTGCAGAGTCAGAAGCATCACATGTGCAGGCATCAATAAGCTTCTATATGACATTGCTAAGGTTCAGTACATTTGTACAAATAATTCTCGTTAATTGAACATTTTGAGTATAATCCCTGCTTGGGTTAGTATGTGTGAAACATAAATTTGAGATTTAACATTATCATTGTGTGTTTCTGCAGCAAAGACACATTGATTTAAAACTGATGACTCCGGAGTTATGGCAGAGGTAACATGCGTTATGTTTTTTTTCGGTTACGGTAACGGTAATGCGTTACCTTTTTTATGTATTTATATAACGTGGAGCCGTGAAACGTTCCCCTTTTTCTTATTAGAGTAACGAGTGAGGTATTTAGTTACTTTTTACAGTAACGGATACATCACTAAATAGACTTACAGGAGTGATGTCGGCCCACACCTTTAGTTGTTGCGGTCTACAGGCTGGCTGTAAACATTAAATGAATATATTCCTTTCATCCAGAAGGGTTGCTCGATCATTGATGATCTCGACCTTGAGAAATACACAACAGCTTCTTAATGATATGCATATCATCCCACCGAAGCGTGCACTTCGTTTCGTTAATATTTACAGTCAACGTGAGTGCTGTCGTCACGCCGTATGTTTTAGGTAGAAATTTAGCCTACTCAAAAATACCCAAAGACGTCGATCCACCGTGCAAACGCGTGGCCACGCGATGACGGTTCTGTATGAAAATGGCATCCACAGTGAAACATGTTGCATCTGCTGAAATTTTATCGCAACATTATTATAACTGCCACGCTCGCTTGTATTTTTATGTCACAGTCTTGCGCAAAAGGCACTGCCGTAGTGGTTCAGTAGCTAAGGTACTCGGCTTGCTGACCCGCAGGGTCGCGGGATCAAGTCCCACCTGCGGCTGCTTTATTTTCGATAGAGGCGAAAATGCTGCAGGCCTATGTGCTGCGATTTGGGTGCATGTTAAAAAACCCAGGTTGTCAAAATTTCTGGAGTCCTCCACTACGGCATCTCTCATAATCATGTGGTAATTTTGAAACGTTAAACACCACATATTAATCAGTTGCCTTGCGCAAAGGACGCTTGGCTGTCTGCGAACACTCTAGATTATTTTAGAATTTTCTGATAAGCTTGAGACACCTACGATATGGATGCTACGTGTATAAATGGCGACGTACCTTCGCGCAGATCATATTACCAACGACCAATGCTCTGATTACCGCTATCTGGGTAAAGCACGAATTTCGAGCACTTTGCACTTTCCTATGCACATGTTCACTCAATAAAAAGTGTCGTCTTGAGCAACCCACGTACCATCTTCTTTGACGTCGCAACCACGCGGCAATACCGTAAGTGAAATGAGAACGGTGAAATGATGGATACAAAACAGTGAGATGGGGCGTAAGTGCACGGCCAAGTTTTGTTTAAGATGCGTATACCACAAGCTATTTTTCTTCTATAGAACCAATATGATGCGGATTTGTTAAAATACTGTGAAGTTGAATGTCAAGAAAGGAAGAACATGAACTTAGAAAGAGACAGTGGAGACGAAAAGTGATAGGTATCCACGTAAAGTTTGATCGGTCGTTCCCCGCCAAACGTCCTAAACGTTTTGTCGACTATCTCAGGTGTATTCGAAAAAAAAAGTCGGGCTGATTTACTCCATTGAAATCAGTCTATCGCGAAAATTCTTTCGAGAGAAAAATATTTTTGGTGGCCTATATGTCACTGAAATTTCAGCTATAGGCTGGGCCCTATATTGAGTCCTAAGATAAAAGCCTATTTACTGAGAGAGTCTATGTATAGGCTCTATTTATTTTGCCGACCTATGGTTTCGAATATTTAAAACTCACTATGGCGTGCCTTGGTGTCGTATTGACGTTCTGGCTTGTAAAGCCGAAAATTTTATTTTTCAAATTATAAACTGTTCATATCTCCCCCCCCCCCCTCTCCTCCCCGGCACTCGTTCTAGGGTTGGTCCTTTGATAAACACCATTCACATATGTTTAAAAAATGCTTGGATATCAACTATTCATAACTCTCCTTTAAATATGTGGAAATGAAATGACGTCACTAAATTACCGATGAGGTGAAATATTAACTCTAGAAGCACAGTAAACGTGCCTAAAAAGCTAATTCAACGCTAAAACAATGTAACCTTGACTAATGATGTCACCACACTTCTAAAACCTCATGCAATGTATATTGCATACCTGCAAGGTGCAGTTATTCAAGCGCTTTTTGCAGTGAAATTTGGCCATGGAGTTAATCTCGTTCATGGCAGTGCTATTTCTAAATTTGACGTTTGAATATCTAATGAGGTTTACGAGTTTCTTTCGGTGAAATCCGCCTTTTTTTGTGCGATGTAATTGAGCATTTTATGCATTGTGCTGGCACGAATTTTATTGTAGATGATGCGTTTATAGAGTACACCGTTCAACGACTGTGGTGAAATAGAAACAGCAATTTATGTTCATTCATGCTACACAACTCTCTTGATATGCTCCCAGAGAACAGAAAAACGCATAACAAAGTACATTACTAACGAACGGAAGAATTGAATATTTCTCGGTCTTTTCATGTTGTTTCTGTAGTCGAATCTACAAACGTTCGTATTAAACGAGCATGACGGTACGAATGCATGGAATTGGGTTTTGCAGCATGTTGTGACACATGTGCCACTCCAGGTCACCTTTAATACATGACATCGGAATCCACACTGAGCTTGATCTATGATTATGTACCTAATCAACAGAGAATAAGAGCTAAGCTCCGGATTCATTATTAATGTGGCTTCAAAGACGAGAAAGCAGCACTATTCGCGAGCAATCGAGCGCCCGTTCTCTCTCTCTATTTCGTTGAACTGCTTGTGCCCTGAGATGCCACTTCAATTTCTTTTTGAATTAATGTGACGATCTGGAAAGTTGTGATTGCCAAACAAGGCGCTAACAAGAACGAGAGAGACAGGATGGGGTGCTTGTGAACGTCGCGTGGAGGCATTAGTTAGCGCTCGAAATTTCCCGATAGCAATGCGCTATCTGGCAGGATTTCAAGTTTTGTTAAAATGTAGCGATGACACAGATCATGGGTTTTGTCATGTCATTCGCTACCAATTAAACAGTGGCTGCGTAATTTAGGTTACCATGAAAATTGTCGCGGCCATATTTCAAGAAGGAAGGAGGCAGAAACGCACCGTTCACGCCATACGTGATCTTTCATCACTCGTGGAAATCAATTTATTCAAGCTGTAACGTGATTGAAGAATTCTGTTACTTCTCGGCAATCAGAGAGGCTTTTAATTCTCCCGTCTCTTTATGAGATATTGCTGCCATTTTTTTTCCAACAGGCTTGCAGTTCTGTTGCACGGACATAGCAACACCCATGTTTTGATGATTTTTTTTTTCATTCCCATTCAAAAACTTTTCCATCCATAGTCATTTCTGAAGCGCATAAGAACTGAATTCCTGTCGTTCGTCACCCGTCGCTATGTTCGTCCAGTACACACTGCAAAAGGCTTGATGGCAAGTCGTTTTCTATGTTCATGTTCCTTGTACCCAAACTTTCGCGCTCTTTGTGCACTTCAAGGAATTCAGAAAGACTACAATACAACCCAACCAGCTGTACACCGTGCCGTCGGGACTGGTATGCATGACGCAAATATGTTGCGAGTGGTCTCGCAGTGTTCTGCCATTGTGCTTCGTTCCCTGTTCCGTGAGCTCAAGTTTGGTCGACACGTGGCGTCGTTTGCCGCGCCATTGGTGTCGTGTTTCCCGTGTCTTTTCTTATACACAGTGTTCTACGAAGAAATGCCTCTGTGTAGCCGCTGGTGCCGAGGTCGCGGATTACGTTTTTGCTTCTTTCCTTCCGCAGCTGTGGTGACAATTGGTGGTTAGATTATCGGTTATTTCTTACTTATTTTAGTTTTCTCGTTTAGCTAGTTTTCTGTATTCTAGCCCAAGAAAGGTGATCCAGATTTTTTTTTTCTCGTGGGAATGACCATAGGTATCTGCGTACATGGTTGCAACTCCACATTTCCAAGTTGTAAGACTCGGAGTGCCCTGCCGACGGCCCCTATTCTCTTTCTGCTCCTGCAGCCATGACCGTCACGTTCTTCCAAACCTTCTCCTCCTACCTACTTCTAAACTATTTTCTCCACTCTCTCTTTTCCCTTCAAGGGACTGAGCCGTGTCTAGCAAGGAAAGATAGTGTCTTTTTCTTTTTCTTCAACCACACATTCATCCATTCAGGGGAAGCTTGCATGCAGTAACTGGTTTGGAAAGCAGGTAAGGTTCGCGGAAAGTCACCTCACCTACCCTGATTTGTTCCGGGTCTACGCTCTCGAGGTGCGCCAAAAGAGGCGACAACACGAAAGTCATACTTCGAATTCTTTAGGGCTGTTGGCTCCCCTCGTCAAAAACTCTTTGGACACGCCTGGCTGACTGACGGCCTAGGAAGAGCTGTCGGAAATCGAGGCAGCTTGATTTGTTCGACCTGCCACGAGACGCGCTGAATAATTAGCCGAGAGGTTGGGATTCATCGTCAGGTAGGTTTCCCACACTCTGTGGTGCTCTCAAGTCTTCCACTCCCCCAGGCCCTAGCCTGCCTAGCGCTGCAGGCCCTATTCTGTACGTGCGATGCAACGTTATTGCACTGTGCTGTGTTGTGCGTATTATTGCATTATGACCTACGTTGTGTTTCTCTCTCGCCGTGTGACAAACTGAACGTGCATCCTTTCTATTTCCTGGGTAGAAAAGAAGGCAGTGTTTGACTTTCTCTCTCTTTCTCCTTCTCGTTTTTTTATCTTTATTCGCTGCGCCGTGCTCCCTGCTGGGCTGCAGAAATTAGGCGCCTTCTTCTAACCACTACCCCCACCATTTGGGGGACGGAGATGAAGACGGCAATTTCTTTGGACTGCCCTTGACTAAATGGACGTGCAGTCTGTCCGTTTACAGTGATATGCAAGGCGGCTTTCCTAAAGGTTTATTTTTTAACCAAAAACTCTTGTTCACAGATTGCTTTTCTCCCTCATTGTGCCTTTACCTTTTTGAATTCCAGCGAGTGCACGCGAGCACGCGAGTACAACAAAATGTCACCTCTCCGAATTCCAGCAAAGACACGCGAGCACAAGATCTCAAAAAGGTGAATGGAAAAAACAAAATGAGCGAGAAAAGCCGTCTGTGAACGAGAGTTTATGGTTGGAAAACTAACCTTACAGAAAAGCTGCCTTGCAGTTTATTGCAAACTGTCTATTGTTTTCTCCTGCAGAGAATTTTAGGAAGACCACGGCTTAAAATGCGAGCACCGAGACGCTCTGAACCAGCTCTCAGAAGCTCTCATCAAGCTTCCATGATGCTACCTTTAGTGTGTAAATAGTGAACATAAACGTTGCTCTTATCAGCCCCGGCTACTCTGCTTGACTTCTACCTAAGACTTGGCTAGCTCCTTCGAACACATCACGAGCAAGCAAAAGGGCACGGAGTTGTAAAGATGAAAATGTGCAACATCACATCGCTTTTATTACGTGACATATTCGTTCTCCGCCGCATTCGCCCGATTGTGTCCACATATAACTTTCCCGTTTTATAGCGACGACACACCGTTGATTGCGGTCACGTCATTGAATGTCATTTAAACAGCGGTTGCATTATTTATTTGCAAATTACTTCTTCATAAAGTATTGTGAAGTAATTTATTATTTGGCCACCTGAGGAGCTTTCTAACTTGACTTATTTTTTTATCAAGACTTGAATATAATGTTAAGTTTTATTTGGTTGACTCTGAGCATTACCTTCGCAACAGAAGTACATCTGTCAGCGACAATCATTCTTAACCTTTCCCAGTGCCAGTAGGTCCGTTCAAGTTACGTGATGAAAACCAGTTTGCTGAACTATGTCATATATGACATGTCGCTCAAATGTCGGTCTCTGCATTTTTGATGAATCCAGCCGTCTTTTGTAAATTGTCTACTGGCAAGTTTTTTTAAATTTTGTTTTGTTCTTTTTAAAACTGGTGGTCTCAGACAAGCTTATTACGCCTCTTCTCACCACTGGATAGCCGTTGTTACGCGTGGCGCCTGGGCCGACGGGGGAGGGCCGCGTTCTTTGTTCATCAAACAAGTCACCGAAGGGCTGCCAGCCTGCTGTCCGCCGTGTACTGTCCATCTTAGCCGGGAAGTGAGGTAGCATTCCGACACCATAAGACGTTCCACGAGACGACCACAATGGTTTCTTGGTGTCACAGGTGCAGTGTGGTGGCCACGCCCCAATCAAAGACCTTGACTTGAGCGAGTGTGAGCGGCACCGTCAGAAATGGTGTGTGTGTCTCGTGATTCAACAGCGCATTCTGGACCCATTCCCTGATTAAGTCAAACGTACACTTTATAGTGAGCCACCCAGCTCATTCGCAAGAGACCTCTCGCCCTGTCTGTGCAGAATGTAATAAATACTCTGTTAAGTTTGCGATCTTACTCCTGAGTGCACATGCGCTTTATTTTCTGTCTCTCTACACGCCCTTTCTTGCCCCTATTTCTCAAACCCTCGGTGCTAGGCAGCAAACCGGATGCCAAGATATGGTTAATCCCCCAGCCTTCCTTTCTCTCTCTTGCCATCTTACTGCCTTGGCATCTTCATCCCGGGTATCCTATGTCTTAAAAGGCCGGTACAAACAGACAAGTTAAAAAATAAAACAGATGGTGAATATTTTCTGCAGCATGTTCAGACGCTGCGTATAAGTAGTCATCCTCGAAAATTATCAACTTTAACACCGCGGACAGGTGCTGATATACCCTGAGTAGGTTCGAGCATGTATTATGCCTCGACGCTTTTAATCTTCATTAAACTTCTCCCTTTTGATTTCATCCTTCGGGGTTTTGTGTAGTTCTTCATCTAACGCCTAACCTCCATGTCCTTCCTCATTTATTCCTCCTCCTCCCTTCATCTAACGCGCTGCATTCGTGCTTCACTGCTACCACTTCATTTCTTCTTTATGTACGCCCTGTTTCGGGCCCAATTATAAGCTGCCATCTTGGACTGATAATGATGCCGTTTTCCATCCGTATGAATATTCGAATTGTGCTATGGCGAACTCGCACGCGTCAAAACGCTGGGCCATTACATTCAACGTCGTATCACCATAATCATAGCTAATTACGACACAAAAAACAGATAAATTGCTTCTAAGCCTAAGATGGCAGTGTCTATGCTTTACTGTAACTGTTACATTTATTTTTTGTCAATTTGTTCAATATGTCATTTCATGCAGCGGCCGCCGAACTCGTTCCGCTGTTCATAGTGGTACTCTCTGTCTCTGAAGCTGGATGAAGATAACTAAGAAGCCTGGTTTTTACTGGCTACACAAAATGTGAAACGAAGCTATAAATCACGATGAAAAAGAAGACAAATCTGTGAAAAGTCAGTACTGGCGCATAAATGGCGCGTCAATTGCGCCGATGAAAAACGTCGGCGGCGGCGGCGGCGGCGCGCCGATCAGTTCGCGTCGGCGGCGGCGGCGCGGCGAAAACTATTGGCGGCGGCGCGCCGACCAGTCGGCGCACACCTCTATATCTGCCTCGCATAATGTTTTTCTCGGCTGTTTCCACAAATTTCAATCATACACGCGAGACATCAGCACTGTTTAAAATACTTGGGGGGGGGGGGGGCTGCTACTTATTTATTATCATACATTAAAATTAATACTTTAAAAAATAATATAATAATATCATATAATATATTAATATTAATGTCATATCTCTTGTAAACTTGCCTAGCTCTGCACGACTCGTTTTCGATGGGAGCTGCTGCGCTTCGCTCAAAAGTAACGTAGAAATTTAAAACATTTCTACGTTAGAAGTGTGGCAGCTTGGGCTAGTTGGTATGGCATGACGATAGTTATTGCGCGAGAACAAAACCACGACACAGAGACAAGAAGGACACTGTGTCGTCGTTTTGTTCTCGCGCAATAACTATCGTCATTTCTACGTTACTTTTGAGCGTGAATGTACTTATAACTAACCCTACGTAAGTGACGCCGTTATAAATGACAGGTGTTTTACGCTCATTCAGCAGGCTTAGCCTTCAAAATTAGCAAACGTTAAAATTGCTAATCCTAATGGCCAAGTACAAAGACTCTTATTACTACGTAGGTAGCGCCGCCATAGATGACGGGTGTTTCGCGTTCATCCGGCAGGCAAAAGAAATCGAGGAGGCTATGCTCAAAAGCATTCGAAGCTGGCGCTGGACAAAATGGCCGCTGTGAGTGTTGTATTGGTGCGTGCGTTGCAATCACGGCGCGTGGTTGCAATCGTAGTGTAGCCTTTCCTTGGGCATTAGTTGAATTTTCTAAGTGTAATTTGACTCCCGTCTCTAGAGTTTGTTGTGCTTGGCGTAGTTTAACACTCTGCTATGAGCGCGAGAACTTGAGTGCCCGTGAAATTTGCCGAATTGTGTGAAGCCGGCCTCGCAGACATCTGGGCTTCACGATGCATGGGCCAGCCTTGCCCGACTTCTCTTAAGCGCGTATAAGAGACACAATATTATTTCACGTAAGTACGTGCCTTCCTTTACCACTCGGCGACCATGCTTTGAGCGTGGCATCATCCAGGCCTGCTTCCGGTCGGTTTTCTTGGTACATGCTTCTAGCGCTACGAACATTCACTAATGTTGTTTGATTATGGTTGTGCGCTGCGCGGACAATACACTATTCCCGTGAAACCAGTGTGCTTCTTGGGTCGGCTGAGTGTGTAGAAATAATGCGCAAAAGGTCACACTCACTTTTAAATGCACTCAACCGTTACGAAACCGCATGGTCATCCACCATTGAAAGTATTACGGGAATCTTTAGCAGTTATCACTGCTTCTTTCACAGATGTGAAAAATATCGCCTCAAACGTATAACCAGTAAATTAATTCTGTATGTTTCCACGATCCTTACCACATCAGTGCCTACGAACTTACAATGACAGCTTTTGATAATTTTCGTCATCGACAGATTGCACGTTATCACATGCCAGAAGCCGCATTGCGTTCAAAACGTTTTGGGGCTTGAGGCACGCATGACCGACTGTGGTGTCGCTGAAATTATTACCAGCTTTTGCTTTGTCCATTTCGGTTGTGTCATTGAAAACAGTTCCAGGGTCTACAAACTCTGAGTACACAAAGATTGGTTCTCACCATCCTTTCTTCAGCTCTGGCTGAAATAAAACCGAAAATTGACACGTACCCCTTTGGAATAGTAACTGCACTGTGGCGGTTTCGGGCCCTCAGACACGGACATCCAAGACTTAGACACGAAAGATTTATTGACTGGATACAATCACGAACACTCTGATTGGCCAAGCACTACAGATATCACGAAAGTCCTAACCCTGTGCGTCTAGCCTACACAAGCGGGAGAATCGGTGCGTCCTGATATAAATGTTTGTTGGACGTCACTCACTACCAGGAGGTTGACCACAGACACAGGAAGTGGTAAAATCCGAAGTACTACCGATATGCACGATGACTTCATGCGTCAACGCACGAGCAGATGTGGAACTGCTCGTTCCCGAACACGCAGGCCAAGTTGCACCTGACGTGGCACCGAGGCCATGCCCTCAGCTCCGGGTTGTGACGGACCCGCTTGTATGTGGCACCGAGACCACGATCTCCCCCGGTTCAACGGCAATAACTGCAACGGCAGGAACAGCACTGCTATGCTAGGTTGGGACACATGCTTGTCCTCAGGACATGCCAAGCTCGTCCCCGCTGGACTGGTACACCAGCTCGGTTCTTTTGGTCCTTGAGGTTGAACAAATGGCTTTTTCCAGCTGCTGCGTCCTCTAGCGCATCGACGTCCACCAGCACACGAGCACCACATTTCTCCTCTTCTCTGCGCACGCTGCATTGTCTTTATTATCCCACTCTCGGTTGGCACTTTCAGTTTCGGTTTCACTTTCTATACGTCCATTCTTACCACAGATGCACAAATAAATGCACAAGGGTGCACAGCACCATGTGTACTCGCCTTAAAATAACTGTGCTATACTGGGGTGCAATTGTCGGTGTATCCACTTTGGGTATTAATTGTCCACTTCAGTGGAACACATTCATATATTCAAAGAAAATGGCCTGTGGTGATGTCACGGCACTCTTGACTGTATTAACTCACCGAACCTGCCAGCCCGTTCCCATTGAAAGAGGAAGATAGTGGACGAAATGTACTGTAACTGGAAAGTTCAACAAGCTTGACGAGCGTGAACTTGTATACGAACGGGTTCAGGTGTTTGGGGACGATGCTGGGATTGCGCGCTGACCTTTGAGGTGTGTCAGGCAGGTGGCTGCATGAAATCCGATTCGAGGGCTAACATGATTACAGTTCATGTATGACCTCTGAGATGTGTATCCAAAAGCAGATCTCTGGGGTCAGTATTCGATGTGGTGCGACAAAACCAGTCTTTCTTATCTGTGTCAAGAGTTGTGTAAGCTTCATGACGTTGCGGAAGAAGATAGATACGTAGAATATCATGCCCTTGGACCCAATCTAGTGATTACGAATGGAGATGGGTGAAGCATAGAAAGACACAGTACAAATAGAGACAACTGTGCTTTATTACGCAAGGGAACCCATATATTTCCCACTTCTGTGTATGCATGAAAACAGGTCGGTTTATCTTTGTTCATCAGTGGCATTCACTCCTCAAAGAAGGGTGAACCTAAGGGCCCACTCTGTAGAGACTGATCTCTCGATGAGCGAGGCGGCTGGAGACTGTGGCTCACGAGTAGAACGCAAAAGTCTGCAGTGAAGAAGATGCATTTCAGTCGTTTCATGACTTGTGAAATTGTGAAACTGCAGATGATGGCCTCTCGTGGGCACTGCTCCCAAGATCACAGAGTCGGCAAACACAAGGCAAAATGTATATTGATTTTAACTTCAATAGAGCAGATTGAGGCCCTTTCACTGAATGAGTTCATAGCAGTCTTGGTGCTTTCACAGAGTATGCGGGGGCTCACTGCTCAGCTTCCAGCTTGTTATAAATTGCATGCTACATGATGCCAGCTGGCAGAAAGCCACACTTGCCATTATGGCTGCAGGTGGTGCTGATCAGGTTTGCATGTACACCCAACGACGAGGGGACGGTCGCTCATTGAGCACACTGTCGATCTTCGCCAAGGCAAGTTGTCTTCTTGTCCACTTTAGTTTCTTCACACCTATGTTACAATTACTATAGTGCACGTAAAATCAGAGTGTATCTCTTGCACTTTCCTTGGCTTTATTATCTGCTGGTTGTCATTAACCTTGTGTCAAAGAAACAAAGCCTCAACTTCGACATGCTCAAATGTGGTGATACACCATTTAGTAATATTGTTGACCTTCTATCAGTGTATGGCTTTTCAAAGAACATTTCTCTGCCTACTTGCATCAATGCCTCTAGTTGATCTTTGTCGGAGTAATCAAGAGAAAAGTGCTTTAAAAGCAAAAGTGCTTGTCAGTGCAGTGAGTGACCATTCATCTTTCCTTTGTTTCGATGCCCAAGTATTCTTTGTTGCCTGTTGTGGCACAGCACTCGACCAAACCTATGCGGATGGTAGCTAAGCTTGCCATAGAAAATTTTTATGAGCACATTGCATTGGTAAATTGCAATGAAATTCCTGAATGGTAAAAATTGTGATCCTAGACCTATTATACAATATTTTGTTTGAGAAAATTATAGAAATTTATAAAATTCATTTCCTGTGGCACAAATCAGAAGATAAAAACAAGTGAGGAAGCACTGTATAACTATATGAGCTTGTTAATACTTATGAGTATTAAAGCCAGAGATAAATATATGGGGATTTCTTTAAAAGTACAGAAACCGAAATGCATAAGCAGTCAAAACAAAGTCAGAAATAAATGCTGATATAAAGAAATGTCAAATTGATTATTACACCAACAAGTTTACTAATATCTTTTATGATCCTAATAAAACGTGGCACACTCCTGAGGGCCCATCGCGGCGTATGAAGAGTAGCCTTCCCCAGGAGTTTAATAAAGCCCTCAGTGCCTCGCACAAGTGTTCAATGGGCACATCTAACTTTCAGAAACAATTCAGTCACAAGGTAAGAATAACTTTGTATATTACCACGAGTTTACAGAATACCATTTGTCTTGAGCCCTGTTACCCCCCCACATAAATTATGTGCAATATTAAAAACTTGAAAAAACAGCTCCAATTGTAGTTACAATGGCATTAAAGCAGCACCAATAAATGTAGTTGCACAGTTATTGTGCAACATTATTTGTGACTTGACAAATCTTGTGTTTTCCACAGGCATATTTCCAGGTAGCAAGAAAATAGCCAGGATCGTCGTCCTTCATGAAGGCAGTGCCACTGATTTCATAGGCAATTACAGGCCAATAATGATACTCTCACTATCGTCTAAAATCATTGTAAAGGCCTTAAATTCTAGATTATCTAGATATCTACAGAAGTATAATTTTCATATCAACACAGCAGTATGGCTTTCGAAGTGGTACATCCACTGAATTTGTGCTACTTGAAACATGGGATAATATTATTGCCAACATAGAAAATCACCATCACACATTAAGGATTTCTTATACTTTAAGAAAGCATTCAATACAATCAAGCATGACATACTTTTCTCTAAATTACCTTTTTATGGAACCAGAAGTATTGCTTTAAAATTACTGCTACGTATCTCACTGCATCCGAGTTTGTGGAAATGAATGGTGTTATATCAAACATTAAAGGTGATAAATATGGCGTCCCACAAGGTTCCATCATATGTCCCGTCCTTTTTCTCTTTTACATTAAAAGTAATGATATCGTAGCGGTGCCACAAATGTCAGATATTGGATTAAATGCAGAAGGCATGAACGTTTTCTTCTTCTCTAATAACATCTTAGTTTTATTCCTTTAATTAATGGTTTGCTAGAGTCACTATCAATATGGTTATCTGCTGATCAACTCAGCTTAAATGTTAAGAAAACGAAGTATGTGGTTCTTGCTTCAGTTAATAAGCCAGTTGAGCTTGTATCTTCCTTATTATTTCAGTCACAGCTACTTGAAAGAGTGTCAAAGTATAAGCTCTTAGGAGTATTTCTTCATGACAACTTGCAATGGATGCATCACATTAACTACAATAAATGAAATATAGCTCAGATATTTATTTCATTAATGTGGTACAATCTGCTCATTGTGAAATGTTGAATTACGATGACGGAATGCATTGTTAATTTTTTAAGAAGTATTTTGTTGTTGCTATTAAAATGCACTGTAGGGTTGTTCTTTATGAGTATACTTCTGATTTTCATTGTAACCCCCTGTATGCAGCACCTTCAAGGTTTCAAGGTATTTTTCAATAATAAACAAATAACTAAATAAAATATCGTACACTGTTACCATAAAGACTACAGCGTCAGTTGTACTTTTCCACTGTTCACTCTAGATGTACACTATTTTCTTGTACGTGTACGGTGCGGCTGCTAATAGAAATACGGAAACTTTATTAAAAATGCAGGAAAGGTGTATTTGTGTGGTCCATAACTTTTCGTTTTGTGAACACACTTCTGAGCACTTTCAGCAGGATCATATTTTGCACATCAGGAATGTAAACTATTAGGAAATATAAACTAAAATTATTAAAAAAAGCATTTCTAAAATACAAAAGTGACTACAAATTTTTTTTACGTATGCTAATGCTATGACCAATTACTCAATAAAGGGACTCTCTACCGTCCTTCATTGCTTTCCTGTCTTGTGTCACAATAAAAAGCATACCATTCGAAGTGTCTAACCTTGCAGCGATTTCTCTGGAAATTGCGTAGAAATTTTACAAACCGAATTTCTCGGTCCACGTTATGTCTCCTTTCAACAGTGGGATGAATGCACACAACACTGGTCAGTGCCGGTCAAAGTCGAAAACTGAAACTGTGTGTGGTTTTTGCAGGCTTCATCAAGTTTGGTTATTAATAAAACTAAATGCTCTAGTGGTCCTTTTAGGCACGCACACACTTTTTTGTTCTCATGAGCGGCGGCAGACGCCGTAGTCTCGTTTCTTTGCCGATGACAAGCAGGCGTACAGGAAATCGCACACACCGCCGGGAGCGCCACCGGGTGTCTATTTGAACACGCAAGGAAAAAAAAAATTCATCTCTGGCGCACTTTAAACCTGCCTCAAGTGCATAAAATACAATTTTAGGTTACCCATGTTTGCTTCTATGCAAAATAAGTCTACCTGTGAGGATTTCTTGTGCTACCAATCGCTTGTCAAGACTGACCACATTTGCTGTTGGGTGACGCTAGTGGTCACTCTTTATCTACTTTTTACAGCAGGTCGAAATTATAATTTCTTTTTTTCTGGCACAAAGGCATGCTTGTTGCTATTAAAATGCACTGCAGGGTTTGGTTATGTGATGAACAATCTTTTCATTTGCGCCAAGATCAGAAAAATTTTTCAGAGCGGAGGACAGTTTTTTGAAGACCCAGGAACCTGGTTAAAGCAGAAACATGAACTAACTACAGAAACCAATTATTACAATGGCAAATGTCCAAGCTCCTCAATAATGAACATGCATTATCAATGTCTGAAACATTCTCTATGTCACCATATAGAAAAAAAATCAAAACAATACTTTTTCAGAAAATAGCTTGTTTGTTAAAGTGCTTCATCTTGTTAATATTATTCTTTTCATTTGCTCATTTGTTGTATTGTCAAAAATGTCTCAAATTGATGAAGAGTGTATCTATATATATATATATATATATTATATGTATTTAGTTTTATGTTTTTTATTTATTCGATTAATTGGTGTTATACTGTACTGAACTAGTACCATTTTAATGTTTGCACCCATACATTTAAAATTAGGCCTGTGTGTATATGTGTTTTCTTTCTTGCAGTTGTCCATTATTTTACTCGTGGTGCTAGGATACTAGTCAGGCATGCCTAAACACACTTTTTATCTCGGTGCCATGACAATGCATGTTTCATGTATTGTCAAAATTGCAAATGAACTCCTACTAACTTCAAAGTTCTCTATCTTCATAAATTTGAAGGCAGTTGTTAGTTTGTAGAAGTTGTAGCATGCAGGAATGTATGGCATGCCCATTTTTTAGAAATCCCAACAAATGCACATAATTTGATATAATTATTGAAGTTCAAGGCATTGATTCAGGTGATATTCAAACAATGCACACTTGATGTGCAGGATCTGTTCAGGTAAAATGGCAAGTTGTCTCGAATACGCAAGTGGGCTGCTTATTCTTGGCATTTGGTGTGCTGTGCATATACGCTTAACAGTTTTGCTTGCCTATAAAAAGCATCACCTATGGAGGTGAGGCCTACACTACTGGAAATTCTGGCACCACCACTGGTGTGATTGGCTTGGCAGAATCACGTAGTCACAGTGGTAGCGTTGTTCCATTTCAGGAGTGCTGATTTGCATTGAAAACAAAATTTGAGAGAGACGCATCGTATTTCTAAATAAATGGGAAGGTGGTTTTTTCACTTTGGCTGTGGGCTTAATAATGCTTGAAAGTACTACACTGCAAAAATCTTCCAATCGCCGGCCAAGCTCATGATTCTAAAAGATTTACTTCTACTTGAGAAAAATATTGCAAAATTGCATAGACGTTCGGCCACGTATGTGGGTGGCATCCTCAGTATGCACTGACCCCAAGTAAGTGGGGGTCACCGCCCTGTCCACTGCCAGTCACATATGTCCCTGTAAATGTCCGAACAACAGGGCATACTTTTGACTTCAATAATAAAAGTACTCTGGTTGGAAACCAAGGTGGGGAAAAAGAAAACTTCCGAAGTTGTGGTTCATCCGTCACAGCCAAAAATGGCTTGCAAGAATAACGGCCCCTAGAAGACATTTTTAGTGACATATGTGACCAGCAGTGGACTGGGTGGCTTCCACTTATGTGGTGTCTGTGTACACTTAGGATGCCACCCGTACAAGTGCCGGAATGTTTGTGTAGTTTGGTTATATTTTTGTTGTGTCTAGTCGGAGAGTAAATTTTTAAGAATCATGAACTATGCATTTACCATCTTGGAAGGCAGTAGCAGTTGCCTTAGTGCGGAACGTTTCCACGGTGTAAAAGGCTGTGTGAAGCTTGGGAAGTGGTAAACAGCCATTTGCTACAATATTGTCACGTGATTACAGAACGACCACAACGTCTGTTCACAGGAGCAGCACTGGACGTCGAGCCGAACCGAACGTTATAGCACGAGCACACCAACCGTCCTCTTCTTCTTTCACACCATGGCACATACTCGCATTGGCATGGCTAAACCTCGTTCCATGCCTGTGGCATTACCCCTCCCCCCTTCGAAAAAAAAGTACCACCCCGATGACCAATGCCGTATAAAAGTTAAAGTAATCGCTTACACACACAAAGACGCATGATGAAGTAGTGTCAGGTGGCTCGGGGACTGTGGCTTCATCCGTGACACATGAACAATGTCGGCCTGTTGGGAACGTCGAGATCGCTGAGCTGTGTCTTCAAGCAGAATTTCGTAGTTGACATCTGTGAGGCACCGTAGTACTCTATAGGGACCAAAGTAGCGGTGAAGTAACTTTTCCGAGCGGCCCCTTCGGCGAACGGGGATCCACAGCCAGACCAAATCACCGGGTTGGTAAATAACATGGCGATGACGGGAGTTGTACCTCTGGGAGTCGATTCGTTGTTGTTTTCGAATCCGCTCGAGTGCAAGCTGGCGGGCCGTGTCGGCGAGCCGGATAATGTCGTTCGCATCTTTAGTAATATCGGTCCTGTCAGGCAACAGCATGGCATCAAGCATCGTAATTGGTTCTTGGCCGTGAAGCAACCGGAAGGGAGTGAAACCCGTAGTCTCTTGAACCGCAGTGTTGTAAGCGAACGTTACGTATGGCAAAATTGCATCCCAGTTTTTGTGATCACGGTCGACGTACATAGATAGCATGTCAGCGAGCGTCTTGTTTAATCTCTCCGTCAGACCATTGGTTTGCGGGTGGTATGCGTTTGTTTTGCGATGAGCTGTTCCACTAAGTCTCGTGACGTCTTGAATCAATTGGGCTGTAAAGGCTGTTCCACGGTCAGTGATAAGAACTGTTGGCGCTCCATGGCGGAGGACGATGTTGTTGATGAAAAAATACGCAACCTCATTGGCGGTGCCTTGTTGTAGGGCTTTCGTTTCGCAGTACCTCGTTAAATAGTCAGTAGCGACTACGATCCAGCGGTTGCCATCATGTGACTTCGGAAAGGGCCCAAGCAAGTCCATGCCGATTCGTTCAAACGGTTGTGACGGGGGTGCAACAGGCTGCAATAAACCAGCAGGATGCACAGGTGGGGCTTTACGGCGCTGGCAATGATTACACGTTTTGACGTAATGCTTGACATCCTGGGTGAGCTTTGGCCAGTAGTAGCGAGTCCGAATCCGGGCAAGGGTACGTGCGAAACCTAGGAGGCCGGAGGAAGGCTCGTCGTGGCAGGCAGATAAAATGTCAGCACGTAGCCCTGGCGGAACGACGAGGAGGTACTCAGTCGCATAAGGTTCGAAGTTCTTTTTGTAAACGATGTCGTTGCGGAGACAAAATGACCCTGAACGTGCAAATGCCGATGGTGGACTCGAGCTGCGACCTTGAAGGTATTTGATAAGTTGTTGGATCTCTGAATCATTCCACTGTTGCTGGGCCAAGTCAGATTCACTGACTGCACAAAGAAAATGGCCATCGGTATCATTGTCCCTCGATGTCGTCGCGAGGGGTGCGCGCGAAAGGCAGTCGGCATCAGTGTGCCTGCGGCCCGACTTGTAAACGACTGTAACATCAAATTCTTGAAGGCGTAAGCTCCACCTCGCGAGGCGCCCTGAAGGGTCCTTGAGATTCGCCAGCCAACAGAGGGCATGATGGTCCGTAATTACTCTGAATGGACGGCCATACAGATACGGTCGGAACTTTGTTATCGCCCAAATAACAGCAAGACATTCCTTCTCCGTGGCCGAGTAGTTAGTTTCCCGCAGATGACAAAATGCGGCTAGCATAAGCGATGGGGCGTTCAGCGCCGTCTTGCCACTGGACGAGGACTGCACCAAGACCGATGTTGCTTGCGTCAGTGTGAAGTTCGGTGGCGGCATCTTCATCAAAGTGCCCTACTAAGGGTTCACTCTGAAGGCACTGCTGAAGCTGGGAAAAAAGCGGCTCTCTGCTCTGGACCCCACACAAAAGGAGTATCCTCCTTCGTTAAACGGGTAAGGGGTTCAGCGATGTTGGAAAAGCTCTGGACAAAGCGCCTGTAGTAGGCGCAGAGACCCAAAAACCGGCGCAAATCCCGTTTGTTCGAAGGTGGAGGAAATGCAGCAACAGCCATGGTCTTTTCTGGGTCTGGTCTAATGCCATCTTGACTGATAAGGTGGCCGAGGAACTTTAGTTCTTCGTAGCCGAAATGACACTTCTCCGGTTTTAGCGATAGGCCTGCGGATCGAATAGCGACGAAGACGGACTGAAGTCGTTGTAAATGTTGTTCAAATGTTTTGGAAAAAACAACGACGTCGTCTAAATACACGAGGCAGGATTCCCACTTCAGACCGGACAGGTCAGTGTCCATCATTCTTTGGAACGTTGCCGGTGCAGAGCACAATCCAAATGGTAACACTTTGAATTCGTAAAGGCCATCGGGAGTTATGAATGCTGTTTTTTCCCTGTCACGTTCATCGACCTCGATCTGCCAGTATCCGCTGCGTAAATCCATTGAGGAAAAATATCGGGCAAGTCGAAGTCTATCCAGTGAATCATCTATGCGTGGGAGAGGGTAGACGTCTCTCTTCGTCACTTTGTTGAGCTTCTGGTAATCGACGCAAAATCGAAGAGTGCCGTCTTTCTTTTTAACAAGTACGACAGGTGACGCCCATGGACTATTCGAGGGTTGGATGACGTCGTCGTCGAGCATCTGTTTCACTTGAAAACGTATTGCCTCTTGTTCTTTTTGCGACACGCGGTAGGCGTGCTGTCGTACAGGCCGTTCGGTAGGGTCCGTTATAATGCGGTGCTTCACGGTTGGGGTCTGCTTGATTTTGGAGGTGGACGCAAAGCAATCACTGTACGTACGTAAAATCATGCGTATCTGCTGTTGCTGCGCACACGATAGCTGACAATTGACGTCAACTGTACTGGCTAATGCAGTGTTACCTTCGGCAGCAGTGGCAATCGGAGTGATAGTGGAACATTCTTCGTCATCAATGGCTTCAAAGGTCGCGATCGCTGTTCGCTTTGCCAAGTGTTGGTACTGGCCGCCGAAATTCGTGATCAGAAGCTGAGCCCTCCGATGTTTCAGTTTGACGATAGCACGCGCGACACAAATCTGCCGAGCCAAGAGCACCGAGAGGTTAGTTTCCGCGATGCCACTACTCTTGTTGTCACAGTCGCTCTCCACAGTTACCAACATACTGGCTTGCGGCGGCAGTGCGATGGTGTCGTCAGCAATTCGAAGTGTTGTGGTCGGCGCAACTGCATCCTTTCGTAGGGCTGTATGGTCGTTAGACAACGTTATGAGCAGGTCGCGAAGGTTAATAATGGCTCCATGCTCGCGGAGAAAATCCATTCCGAGAATCAGGTTTTGGGAGCATTCGCGCAATACAACGAAGGAAACAATGTACGTCGACTCACGAATTCGGAGGCGGGCAGTGCACATTCCTAGTGGTGTCAATAGGTGACCTCCCGCAGTCCGGACGTTGGTTCCATGTCCCCAAGGTGTCGTTACCTTTCTTAGCTGTGCAGCGAGGTCAGCGCTTATAACAGAATAATCGGCACCCGTATCTACCAGAGCGGTCAGCGGGTGGTTGTCGACAAGGACAGAGATATGAGCAGAGACCCGTTTGTCGTCGATGGCACACGTCGGTGAAAGAATGTCGTCGGATGTCGGCAGGCAAATCGGAGGAGGGTCTTGTAACGATCGATCAACAGCGGCCTCACCCCCAGAGGTCGCTGTTCTTAGTTTCCCCGGCGCGGGCTTGTGGATCTAGGCGATCCTCCTGCAAGGACGTCCGCAAAGGTCGATTGTTGGCCAGGTGACGCGGAACGCCGTGGAGATGGTGAGCGGGATTGGCGACGCGGAAGGGTTGAGGATCGTTGGCTTGCCAAGCATTCGGCGATAGCACGGGGCCGCTCACCATCTCTGGGTCGACGAGCATCCGGACGAAAGCCAGGAAGACCCATGTGCCTGTAGGCGCACTCACGGTAGATGTGACCTGGTTCACCACAGTGATAACATAGAGGCCGGTTGTCGGGAGCACGCCATACACTGGATTTCCGTGTAAGGGGTGGGTTGCCGTACTGCGGTGGTCCCGAGTGGAACGACGGTGCCGTCTGCAGGGTGGACGGATGGGACGGAGAGCCAACAGCCGGTGCAGGAGTACGTAGTGCTTCCGCGTACGTTAATAGCGGAGCTTCGGCTGGACGCGGGGCCATCATGGGTTGGACTTCGGCTGCACGCAGAGTCGTCATGGGGTGCACCAGCTACCGGACCTCTTCGCGAACGACATCGGTTAGAGCAGCAACATGGGGCGGAGAAGACACCACGTGCAGCTTTTGCAGCTCCTCGCGCACAATACTGCGCACGAGCTCCGTCAGGTCTTTTACAGTCGTGACATCAGGTGTTGGCAGGGCCGACGACACTGACGAAAGACTGCCAGGACGCTCATACTGGTACGAACGCTGCCTTAGCATTCTCTCCATTGTCGTGGCTTCGCGGAGGAAATCCTCTACAGTGCTGGGAGGGTTCCGCACTAGTCCCGCGAACAGCTGCTCTTTCACTCCCCACATTAGGAGGCGCACCTTCTTCTCTTCCGTCATTGAGGAGTCGGCTCGCTTGAACAGCCGCGACATGTCCTCAACGAACATGGCAACACACTCGTTCGGACGCTGGTTTCGGGAATTGAGGAGCCGTTCCGCTTGCTCCTTTCGGTCAGAGTTTCGGAAGGTATTTCGCAACTGGTTGCAAAACTCGGGCCAGGTTGTCATAGTGGCTTCATGGTTTTCGAACCACGTGCGCGCAGAGTCCTCGAGATAAAAGTAGACATACCGAAGCTTTCGCTGCTCGTTCCACTCGTTGACGCTGCCGCAACGGTTGTAGTCGTCAAGCCAGTCGTCGACGTCCTCGTAAGGCTCACCGAGGAACGGCTTCGGAGTTCCCGGGACGTTGAAGAACCATGGAGGAGGCAGCGTCGATGTTTCTTGGGTTTGCGTTCCCGCACTAGCCATAGTACTGCCGAGTTGTGGAAATGGTCCGAATTCAGGAGGTAGGCCTAGTTGTCGCCTGCTACACCCGTAGGTCAGCTGGTTCTTCCAAGTCACGACTAGTGTCGGGACCTTGCTGCTGATTGCAGTGCATACAACACTACCCCGCACCTCCATAAGAAAATGTCACGTGATTACAGAACGACCACAACGTCTGTTCACAGGAGCAGCACTGGACGTCGAGCCGAACCGAACGTTAGAGCACGAGCACACCAACCGTCCTCTTCTTCTTTCACACCATGGCACATACTTGCATTGGCATGGCTAAACCTCGTTCCATGCCTGTGGCAATATGCGCCTGCAGCCAGCACTTTTGCAATTAAAATTGCTGCGTGGGGTTGCAATGTTTCGTTATCACGAGATAGCGCTCGCCAAGAGCGCTCCACGCTCTTGGAACATGGACACAGCCGAGACGATCGGAACAAACCAAACAATACACATTTATTGAACTACTTTTGAAATGACGATATGGCCTCGGAGCTATTCTCGTGCAATATCAAGATGGCGGGGAATGCGTCATTACCTACGCTAGCCGCGCGTTGTCATCTGTAGAGAACTACTCGACAAATGAAAAAGAATGTCTGGCAGTTGTATGGGCCATAACGAAATTCAGGCCCTTCTCGTACCCCAAGGCCCTTCTCGGCCTTGGGGCCGTCTCGCAAGGTGGAGCCTTCGGTTACAGGAATTCGATATAACGATGGTTTACAAGTCTGGCCAGAAACACACCGACGCTGAATGTCTTTCCCGCGCCCCCGTCGAGATCGCTGCAGAAGATAAGGATGAAGACTTCAGCTGCCTTGCTCTTCTCGCATCATTAAACGTGGCTGAGCAGCAACACGAAGACTTAGAACTACAACCACTGATCGAATACCTTGAGGGACGTCGCCAACAACCCCTACGTCAGTTTATGCGTGATTTGTGATCTTTCTGTCTACGCTAAGACATACTCTACAAGCGCAACTTTCATCTAACGGAAACTGTTTACCTCCTCGTTTTTCCTGCTTCTCTCTGCGATGATATTTTGCATGCTTGTCACGACTAGCGATCGTCAGGGCATCTTGGCTTCGTGCGTACTCTGGCGCGGATAAAGGGCAAATACTACTGGCGGAAACTTAAGAAAAACGTCCAGCAGTACGTCAAAATATGCACAGCTTGCCAGCGTGGCGAAAATCCAACGATGAAACCAGCCGGTCTGCCTCAGTCTTTACTACCCCCTCACGCACCTTTTGAAAAGATCGGGATGGATTTACTCGGCCCATTTTCGAAGTCCACGACTGGTAATTGCTGGATTGTGGTTGCCACCGACTACTTGACCAGATACTGCGAAACACAAGCCGCCCAGCGAGCAACAGCTTTTGATGTGGCTTTTTTTATTAAGAACATCGTTCTCCACCATGGTGCTCCCACTGTGGTCATCACATATCGTGGTACTGCTTTTACGGCACAGTTGCTCCGAGAGATCCTGTTGCTGAGTGGCACGATGCACCGAACAGCAACTGCGTACCACCCGCAGACTAACGGGTTAACCGAAGGCCTTAACAAAACGATTGCAGATATGCTTTCGATGCATGTCGCCAAGGATCAGAAGAATTGGGACAAAATCTTCCCGTAACTAACGTTCGCTAGCAATACAGCTCTGCAGGAAACCACCGGCTTTGCTCCTTTTTGTCTGGTTTATGGCCGCGACGTCACCACAATGCTTGACATCATGCTACAACCAACTCTGCCACACATGATTACCCTGGACGTAGATGTATTTGTTCAGCGTGCCGAAGACGCCCGGCAGCTGGCGCGCCTTCGCTTTTCATCATGGCAAAATCAAAGTGCTCGTCAGTACAATACACAGCACAGAGCAGTAATATACGAACCTGGTGATCTAGTCTGGGTTTGGACTCCTATACGTCATCGTGGACACTCAGAAAAATTATGTCGGTACTTCGGACCCTATCGAGTTCTTCACCACCTTAAGGAAGTGAACTACAAAGTTGTCCCAGCAGACACGTTGCATTGTTCTCGTAGACTACACTCCTCGGACGTGGTTCACGTCTCCAAGATGAAGCCGTACTATTCGTGTTGACTGCAAGTCAGGAACTTTGTGATGTGGCACTTGCTTTCAAGACAATTGTACATTTGTTTCTTGCTTCTTTTTTTTCACCTCGCCCTTTTTCTTCTCATTGGACACAGACTTTTTGATTACCTTTTGTTGTTTTTCAGAGCAGCGGCATTCATGCGATGCTTCTTTTTTTTTTCTTTGGGGAGAGGGTAATGCCATGCTGTCTTGGTGGCAGAAGAGGCGGAAGAAGTGAATGGTTGCAGTGGCTGAGTAAACAGTCGTCCACTTCGAGTTCCTGTCTATCGCTTCCTCTTACAACATTATCGTCAGCCAAATAATTATACATCAATCGTGATTAATACCCTAAGACATCCTTATACAATATTAAACAAGACTCAACAGCATGACAAACAAGGCGGTGTCGCTATCGCCTGTCCCACCATGTGGGCCCACAGCAGACGGCCAGCGGTGCCGTCCACGGCAGACTCATTGCTGAAGGCAACCGTCCGCGCTACCGCTGCACGTCAAATGAGACCAGCTTACATCTTACGCACCGCCACCAAGGCTTCCCGCCAGGCGTCGCGGCTGGCACTAATCGTTTTCTAACCATGATGATGATGGTGGCAATAAATGCTCACAAGCCCAACGCCACCTACCGCTCAATAGTTGTGACCCAGAAACACGGCTTCTGCGTGAAACGCACGCCATGCGGCACAAGCAGCTTTACAAGGGGTTCTAGCACCCCCACGACACTTACTGTCTAATGACACCTTTGTCACACAAACTAGCCCCTACCTGAGCCCAAAATTGTGTTGATTCAGGTCCTAATTCAAGTTGGCTCATTTCAATTGGCTTTGTTTTCTCTATGTATTCTTTTGAGAAAAGTGCAAAATGGTAAGGGTTATCACTCTTCTGCCAAAATTGCATGAGAGAATGTTGCAAATTGAAAACAGTCTGTTCACCTAGTGTTTACCCTACCTTGCAGCTATGTGCTGCAATAGCTTATCTGTTTTTTACTGAATCTCAGTTTAAGCGGGCCCTTGTGTGGTGCTGCCTTCATGAGGAGAACTACCCTAGCTAAGTTATTACGGGGTTTTGGTTCGCCTTCAAATTGCACAATACCAAATGTTTAGCTTTGCATAGTGCTTCTGTTTTGAATGTCAGTCATCTTAAGCTTTGCATTTTGATGCTGTAGATATTGACAAGTTCATTGGAATGAGAAGGGAGCAGTAGGAATCATGCCCATGTTTGTTTTAGCCCCCAACAAAGGAATGTGCTGGATTTAAAACAGAGCAGCAGAAAATTTCTCACTGATAACATTGACAAACATACAGTGCAATACAGTTCGAAAAATAACTAAATTTTTTGGTGATGCGCACAAGTTGTTGTATGCACAATTTTCTTAAAGCTTCTAAGAAAGTATTTTTGAAAGCCTTGAGAAAGTCCGCTCATCAATAATGAATAATAATTGTTAGGTTTTAATATCCCAAAACCGCAATATGATAATGAGAGATGCCATAATGAAGGGCCCAGGAAATTTTGTTCACCTGGGGTCCTTTAACGTGCACCTGAATCTAAGTACACAAGTCGTAAGCATTTTCTCCTACATCGAAGATGCGGTCACGGCAGTCAGCAGTCGAGCACCATGACCACCAAACACTGTGGCAAGTCAGTCTATTGAACAGCGCTTACTTGTGTATACAGTTCACATACTGTGGCTGCGTGATTGCTGAATGAAGGCTTTGTTCTGACATGCTCCATTTAGTTGCACAGATAGATGGACCACTGTAAGGGCATATTTTACTCAGTTCTCCCTTGAGGATGGCCTGCCTTTCATGCAAGAAGCTTGTTTTCTATATACCACATCACGGTGGCCATGCACACTGTCTGGCCGCAGCAAGTATTCTGTAAACAAGTTGTGCCTGTAAAAAAATTCTGTGCTTTCTTTTCATTCAAGATTATTATTTTGATTGTCCTGTAGGTAGACCCCATGCGTTGAGGTAGTATGCAAAGGCTGATTGCTCAACTTTTTGTTCAGTAAAAGTTCATGTGCAATATATGACACTTGTCATTGTGGCTGTGAGCAACTCTTACTAATGCTTTTTGGTTTGCATGAATGCCCAACTGCCACCGTAACTAAATCGGTAGAACACCAGGTGCACCATTTAATGGTAGCAGACTCAGTCCCTGCCAGTGCCAAGTTGTCTTTTTGTCCACTTTAATATTCCTTACTTTGATGTTGTAATTACTAAAGCATAGTTAAGGCATTACAATTAATATTCCTCATTTTTTATGTGGCTTCATTATGTGTTGGTTTTTACCATGGTTGTTTCGAACAGTGAAGCAAGCCCTTGGAATTAGAAACTCGACAAACCCGGTCTTCAGAAACGTGCACAAAACAGATAAGTATTGACGACTACATGTGTACGTGTCTTTGAGAGCTGATTTGTCGATTTTCCTGTGTACCAACAGGCACCATAGTGGACTCTTCTTTCAAGGAGACACAGGAAATTGCCCTTTCTTTGTTAGTGCAGGTGACTCCTCCAGCAGCCTAGTCCAGCATGCAGGTGATCCAGACGCAGCCAGTCACTCCGACTGGCCGCTTCCAGTACGGAGGGGGCCCCAAATACGGTGGCGGGGGCTATGGAGGGCCACGCAATCAGGGTGGAGGGCCCTACGGTCCTGTCGGAGGTCGGCCCGGCATGACCTCCATGCAGAGCATCGAATTTGATGGCAAACGGCTACGCAAGGCAGTGGCGCGCAAGACCGTAGACTATAACACATCTGTGGTCGAGTACCTCGAGGTGTGTGCTACAAGTAATGTCACTAACAAAAAGAATTAGTTCGTCAGCTTCATAGACTGTGAAAAACCTTGTCTTACTGACGCTCCGTGACGAATCGTTCTGAAGGCACGTGGTGAAAACAAAATTACTGTTTTTGCAGCCACTGTGAATGAAAGTCCAGCGGCAGACTATTTAAGAATGTCTTGACGAAGATTGCATGCAACCTTGCATTTTGACAACCAGCATCAGGAAAAGCTTATATTTAATGCCTCAACCTTCCTTGGTTTATATGGACATTTTGTATAAGTGAGTTTATTATATTAATAATGTTTCTTGGAAAGGGAAGTTGTTTGTTATGTAGATAACTGTGTTTGCAGTGCGAAACTTTGTATGTGGACATGCGCAAGGTGGTCCAACATTTGAGCCCAGTGCGTTGTGTGTGCAGAATCGTGTCTGGCAGAGAGACTACCGTGATGCAAGGGCCCTGCAACCGGATTCAGGCTATTACACAAGGGTGAGCAGTGGCTTAACTCCCCTCGTATTGCTGAGTGAATCGGCTTCAAGGGCGCTGCCTTCAGCTCCAGTAGATCCTGAATATATCGAACTTGAAGGGGATTGCGAAATTGTTCAAAATAACAATAATTTGAAATGCAAAATGTTTGCATTCAAGGCTTAAACTAATGCATTGCAGGCCCATACACAGTTTTCAAAAATTCTGACAAGCTAATGTGGTCAGGTGCTGATAACAGGAACATTTATTTACAGTAACTATATACTGAATATAGATAGATACTATATGACCGATGGTAGCGTCTGGAAGCTCTCGATTTAAGTTTTGTGGGAGCTTATGGGAGCCTTCGGGGAGCGTCTCGACACTTGTGTTTTAAGCCCTGGTCTTCCGAAGATTCTCTGTAAGAGAAAACAAATGAGGTCAGGACAGTCGTCTTCATCTCTGCCCCCAAAATAGGAAACTTAAACCCCGCGTCTTTCCTAACTTAGAAAAGAGGGAAAAGGCACGCCCAGTTCGTCTTGTGTAGCGCATTGTATGTTGTGTGGAAGCACTATATGATGCACAATGCGATAATACGCACAGCACAGTCCAATTGACGACGTGTCCCATGTGCAAATGAACTGTGTAGTGCAGTGCAGTGTTAACTCATCAATGGGGTCTGCATCGCCAGCCAGGCCATGGACTGTGGGAAGGGACATGAAGGCACCACAGAATGTGGGAAACATATCCGAAGACGGATCCCAGACGTTTGGCCCATTGTCCAATGCATCTCGATGAACAAAGCAGTGCAGAGAAGACCACAGTTTCTAAGCAGCTTTGACTGCCAATAGCCCTTCCTGGGCCATCAGTCGGTCGCATGTGTCCAAAGAGTTTTTGACCAGGGGAGCCGACGGCACTGAATAATCCGAAACACGACTGTTTTGTTGCCGCTTTTGGCACACCTTGGAAGCTTTGACCCATAACAAAGCAGGGTAGGATTAGCCACAGTGATCTCATGCGTCCAAGCAGCCCCAAGCCGAATTCCGACCCAATGTCCCAATTGTATGAATGCTATCTTCCGAAAAGTGTCCACCACAGCAGAGGCATTTTTTTAATCATGCACATGCATCAGCATTTCCTGCTGTGACAGTTGTGGTGCTGCATTCGCAAATACGCTACTAGTTCACTGTAACCATATTGTAGAGCACCGCTAAGTGTGTAGCGAGCCGTTGGGCGAAGGTCGGCAACCACAAGATGTGCTCACCACTTTACCTAAAGAAGGCGAGGGAAAAGGTATCACAACTTTTGCTTCTGGTCTTGGCCCCCGTGTTTTTTATGCTAGGCTTATGCCACCTGTCTAAGCATCAGTCGTGTGTGTTAAACGGTTGTGGGTCGCCCTGAGTTCTGTTTTACAGGAACCCTGTGACACTTTTGGGACAGCCTTATTTAGCATCGGAACGCGTGTAGCGATGATTACTGAGACGAAGGCAACAAAAATAATGGAAATCGGTGCACGGAAAGTGAAGTTATTGGTCCTCAATGTTCAAAACTCAAGCAGATGATGAGGAGAAACCTTCTTTTTCGCATATCACTCGACTGCTGATGTCAAACACCGCTTTCAACCACAGCGTGCGTCTGATAAAGACATTCCAAAAGTGTCACCTCATGGTGGCTTTTACACAATACCTGGCTACCGGTCTTTTTGACGGCCTCGTTAGCATGGTTATCACTTGCCTCGAGTAGCAGGTGCTCCCACAGTCACACTGTGTAAGATACACGCATACGCTTCATCTTGCATGCAAGACACATTCTACGGCAGTACTGGCGCTCCCCGCCTGTTGTATTTTTGGCTCACTAAGAACGCGGCATGCGTTTCCATGTTTAGTTTCTGGTGTGCTGTAGCCTTGTTTGCAGGCTAAGGGTTGTGTTTGTTGTTCTGATAATACATCATTCAGAAACAGGAGTTGTTTTTTTCTGAGAAAGTACAAAAAAAGGTTTTTTCTGTTTTTAAAAGCATTCACTCGTATGGCCTAGCTAACACCATATTAATATTGCACGCTATTTCTTGCATCAAGTTAATCAAAAACGAACGGTGTTGGTCGTCACGTCACATGACCAGACATCACTTCTTAAAACAAAAATAGCTTATGTGTGTCGTCGCTGTAGTCTGAAATGAAGGTAGTTTGTCCCGCTATTTTCGAAATATCGCACGCTCAAAGCAAGCCAGATTTTCTATTTTAAGTTATTTCAGTACATAAAACGCAATAGACTCTATCATTCGCTTAATTCTCGTGGTTCTCTGTACAATTTTCGTACTTACGCTAGAAGGACTCCGAAGACTCGATCTATGAACGACAACACTCATCTTTTCAGATACCCACGTTTTTAAACAAAATCGACAGCCTTCTAGATATAAATTGTACAGTTTCTAAGCATACGATCAGGATGGTATTGATTGAAAACAACATTGAATTTTCTTGACTACTGTTCTATGTGTCCTCTTTGCCTAAGTAGTATCTAATGCTTTTTATGTGTGTGTTCTTTTTCCTATGCTACCCTGTGTATATTGTTATTTTTGTATATCTCTTGCAATAGTGACGACAAATTGCAACTTATATCTATTGGTATTTAACACATTACGATGCTTATGTATATATTTGTTTACTAGAAATAACATTTTATTACTGTTGTATGTGTTACTGTATTTGCATATGTACCTTTTGTATTTTTGTATATTTTTGTATTTTTTCTGTATCCTGCAAAATTCTTATGACAGCCTGTCGGCCTCACTGTGTTCGGAGCAAAGGCCCTTAGTCAGGCTTTCAGCCTTTTGCTTTCGCTCCGTTTTCTGTACTGGCACAGAAAGAAACAAATAAAGAAAGAAGAAGAAGAAGAAAAATTAAAATTATTACAGCATCGATTTCGGCGTTGCCATCTGCGCATTGACATTGCCACGTTCCATTTTTCAAGTTTTGTTATCGCCCTAATATACTATACAATTCTCAGCGCAAACCGCGCCTGCAGTTTTCGAGAAGCTTCAGGACTGTAATAGATCATTTCGATAAGATCACGCCCACTCTGTGAACTGTACAGATTATTCCGGAACCTACGTCACCGTCAGCGATAACGCTAGAACATTCTATGGCAAGAATATAAATGCCGACGCACTTTTGAAAGTAGTTGATCGACGGCCGACGCTTGTTCACTGCTATCTGTGCAAGACTGCTACTGTAATCGGACTTTCCGTTTACCGGGCACAGGTTCGCCCAAATAAACAGTCAATTCCCAACATAAGGTCTCCTGTTTTCGGCCACGCCACGACCCCGTGACATGTGGTGGAGGTGCTGCTTTGTTCATGTACCAGACGCCCCCGTCAAGCCATGAAACCAGCCCACGTCTCCGAGAAGACACCGACGCCAACCAGGAGCCGCGAACAGCCGCCGACATCGAGGTCTACCACCGGAGTACGAGCTACATGACAAGGCGCGGAAGACAAAGGCCATGACCTCGACTGCAGCGATAATGACAACCACACCGTCCCAGCCCGTGATCGTCATGCATAAACCCAGGGAACCACCAACTTTCCATGGGTCATTGTTCGAAGACCCAGAGACCTGGTTAGAAACATATGACCGTGTGGCTGCCCTCAACCACTGGGACAATGAAGAAAAGCTCCGTCGTGTACTTCTACCTGGAAGACACTTTAAGGACCCGGGTCGAGAATTGGGAGTCCACGCTCCGAACGTGGGATGTCTTCCGCGGCGCATTCCTGCAAACATTCGCGAGCGTCGCTCACAAAGAGAGGGCCGCTGCTTTACTAGAGACCCGGGTTCAGCTGCCAAATGAAAATGTTGCCATTTTCACAGAAGGGATGACCCGCCTATTCCGTCACGCTGACCCAGACATGCTTGAGGAGAAGAAAGTTCGTTTCCTCATGCGAGCGGTCAAACAGGAGCTTTTCAAGGGACCAATGAGGAATCCACCAAACACCGTCCAAGAATTTGTATCCGTGGCGACCACTGTCGAAAAAAACCCTGGACATGCGCACCAGACAGTATAATCGTCGCCGGACTCTAGAATGCACTGCTGCTTAAGCCAGTGACTCCGAAGACCTGCGTGAAACGATCCAAGCGATCGTGCGGGAAGAGCTGCGCAAGCTGTTGCCTTCAGCGCAGCCTTAAGTTGATTCGATCGCCGACTTTGTGCGAGAAGAAGTTCGGCAATCGCTTCGAATTCCCCAAACACCGCTGCTTGAGCCGGAAACTATGAGCTACGCCGCTGCAGTGCGCCACAACGCTCCTCCCCGTCCACGCCAAAACGCCGCCCCATCGCACTTCCGTCGCCAGACGCCACCGCCGCCACCACCCCCACCAACGTCCTACCATTCGCCAGCGGGCTAGCGCAGTGCGCCGAGGAAAACGGATGTTTGGCGTTCACCTGACAACCGCCCGCTCTGCTACCACTGCGGCGAGGCCGGGCGCACATACCGCGATTGATAATACCGACAGATGGCACTGCGTGGCTTCGCCGTCAATGCACCACGTCTGCAGCCAGGGGAACGGCCACGTGACATCACCGACTACCTGACAAGAACTCAGTGGACACCACGAAGTCCTTCCCGTTTGCCGTCGCCCAGACGCCGCTTGTCACCGCACCACCAGCAGTACTCTGGGCCAACGTGGGGCCGGTCTCCTAGCCCTTATCCGGGAAACTTAGGGTAGCAACTGATGGAGGTGTGGTTGCTGTGCGACGAACTACCGATGGTCCTCCTCCGACGACGCCGCCGCGACAAAGCTTTCCGAACGCAACGCCAACCAGGCGAAGCCCTGACGGCGAAACCTCATTTACCGAAGGGGACCTGACGACGCAACATGGAAGCAGCGGAACAAGCCGACGCAGCCATAACCTGACGCCACGCCCTAACTGTAACGCAAGACGGCGAACTAGTGACCTCGAAGTTCTTATCGACGGCCACAGTGTGACAGCTCTCGTTGATACCGGAGCTGACTATTCCGTCATCAGTGGGTCGTTCGCCGTGAAGTTGAAGAAAGTTAGGACAGCTTGGGAAGGCCCTGAATTCCGCACAGCCGGAGGTCATCTCGTAATGCCTGCAGGAATCTGCACAGCGAGAGTTATTATTAATGGCCACATTTATGCTACTGACTTCCTAGTCCTACAGCGTTGCTTGAGAGATGTCATCCTTGGCATGGGCTTCTTATGCCTCCATGATGCTGTCATCAACCTAAGAACAAAGTTGATAACGTTATCTACAGAAGAAGCACTACCGCCGCGCACGCCATCAGGAAACCATGCCTTGAATGTGCTGAAAGAACAAGTCACCATTCCACCTTGCTCCAGCATCATTATTTCAGTTGGCGCTCCTAAATCACCTGACTTGGAAGGCATCATTGAAGGCAGTCAGCATCTGTTGGTCACCCGAAATATTTGCGTCGCAAGAAGAATCGCTGAGCTGCGGGGAGGCAAAGCAACGGGTATGCTCATGAATTTGAGCAATGAGTGCAAACTTGTGAACAAAGAAACAATGGTCGCATACATCGAAGAAATTGTGGAAGCCATCAGTGCTTTCGCCCTAGCCGATTCTGCGGAACCTGCTCAGAGGAACCAAGCCCCTCCCAGAGCCTTCGACGTCGATCCCAGACTTCCGAACCATAAACAAGAACAGCTCAAGGCCCTGCTCCTGCAATGCGAAGATTGCTTTTCGTTGTCATCAAAAATTTGGCAGACCCCAATCACGAAACACCGCATCATAACCGAAGAAAATGCCAGACAACTCTGTCAGAGTCCGTTCAGGGTTTCGACGCGAGAACGCGAGGCCATGAAGAGACAAGTTGATGGAAGGCTGCGGGATGACATCATCCAGCTGTTCAAGAGTTCATGGGCGTCCCCCGTGGTGTTAGTGAAGGAAAAGAATGGGACCCTACGTTTCTGCGTCGATTATTGCCGCCTGAACAAAATCACAAGAAAGGACGTGTATCCTCTCCCACGAATAGACGACGCACTTGATTGGCTCCATAACGTCAAGTACTTTTCGTCAATGGACCTCAAGACTGGCTATTGGCAAATCGAAGTCGACGAAAGAGACCGAGAGAAGAGTGTTTATAACACCGGACGGCCTCTTCGAGTTTAAGGTGATGCCCTTCGGTCTTTGCTCAGCGCCTGCAACTTTTCAACGCGTTATGGATACGGTACTGGTAGAAATTGAAGTGGCAGACTTGCCTTATGTACTTGACGACGTCGTCGTGTTTTCCTCGAGTTTTGACGAGCATCTTTGGCGCCTTGAAGCTGTACTTCAAGCCATCAAGACGTTCGGACTCACACTGAAGCCAGAAAAGTGCAGATTTGCGTACGAGGAGCTCTTGTTTCTGGGGCTCGTGATTAGCAAGTCTGGAGTTCGTCCCGATCCGCGGAAAACAGCCGCCATCGCCGACTTCCCCCCGCCCACTGACAAGAAGGCAATGCGCCGATTTCTGGGTCTGTGCGCCTATTATAGGCGGTTCGTGAAAAACTTCGCCCGCATCGCCGATCCACTCACTAATCTTACCAAGGTTGACGTGGAGTTCAAGTGGGGAACGCTGCAGCAACACACTTTCCAGGAGCTTAAACATCGCCTCTGGACGCCTCCATTACTTGCCCATTTCGACGAATTCGCCGAGACAGAAATACACACGGACGCAAGCAGCGTAGGTCTTGGCGCCATTCTTGTGCAGAGGGCTGACAGACATGAAAGGGCAATTCAATGGCGATTCGACGGCAGGGCACCTCGGTGTTTCTCGCATGCTCGCGAGGATACAAGAAAGGTACTACTGGCCACGTCTTAATATTGACATCACTCGTTATGTGAGGACATGTCGGGACTGTCAGTGATGCAAGACGCCGCCGACAAGGCCAGCGCGATTTCTGCAGCCAATTGAACCACCTCGCCGACAATTCCAGCAGATTGGTATGGACCTACTGGGGCCATTCCCGACGCCGGCTTTCGGAAACAAGTGGTTCGTGGTAGCTACCGACTACCTCACCCGCTACCCCGAGACAAAAGCCCTGCCCAAAGGCAGTGCATCTGAGGTAGCTAAGTTCTTCGTCGAAAATATCGTCCTACGTCACGGGACCCCGGAGGTCCTTATCACCGACAGAGGAACGGCATTTACTGCTGACCTAACTCAAGCGATCTTGGCATACAGTCAGACAAACCACCGCCGGACGACAGCGTACCACCCACAGACCAACGGCCTCACCGAGTGGCTAAACAAGACGATCGCCGACATGCTGGCAATGTACGTCGATGTCGAACACAAGACGTGGGACGCCATTCTTCAATACGTGACCTTCACATACAACACGGCAGTGCAGGAGACAACACAAATATCTCCATACAAATTCGTCTACGGAAGGAGCCCGGCAACGACGCTCGATGCCATGTTTCCCAACGTCACCGACGAAGAAAACCTCGGTGTGAGTGAGTACCTTCAACGCGCCGAAGAAGCCCAACAACTCGCGCGTCTCGGTATCAAGAATCAACAGACGACCGACAGCCGCCGTTTCAATCTTCGACGACGCTTTGTGGAATACCAGCCCGGTGAACGTGTTTGGGTGTGGACGCCGATATGCCGACGTGGACTAAGTGAAAAGCTTCTGCGACGGTACTTCGGACCATACAAGGTGGTTCGATGTTTCGGCCCTCTTGATTACGAGGTTGTCCTCGACGGCATCACGAACTTTCAACGACGCCGATCGCGAACGGCAGTCGTCCATGACGCGCGCCTCAACCTGTTTCATGAGCGTTAATAAACTGAAACAGTGTTTTTTGTATTATTGCTGTACAGTAATTTATTTATTGTATTTTCTTGCATTATTGACGTACCTTGATCTTTAGTTAAAGCATCGGGACAACGCTTTTTTCAGAGGGGGGCAATGCCACGTTTCATTTCTCAAGTTTTGTTATCGCCCCAATACACTACACAATACTCAGCGCAAACCGTGCCTGCAGTTTTCGAGAAGCTTCATGACTGTAGTAGATCATTTCAATAAGATCACGCCCAGTCTGCGAACTATACAGATTATTCCAGAAGGACTGATGAGATTATACAGAAGGACTGATGAAGAATATATGCTCAAATAGTGTCGAAAAACCCCTTTAAGGCCGATAGCAGTATCAAAAGCAAAGAAGCAGCTGCAAATGTTTCTGGGCTCATGCAAAGCTGAAAAGCTGAGGTCCTGTGTTTTGAGACTTCGTGGAATGGTGGCAAGTACTGATTCTGTACCGTGTCCACTTGTGATTTTAGCGTTTTGCATGGCAGAAAGCCTGACATAAAGGTGCACATCGCTTCACAAAAGCATCAGAACTTCGTTTTGTGCTGGGGAAGGTCAGGGCAACATCGGAAGTTTCTTTCAAAATTGTTGTGAAATTGGCGCAATCCACGCAGAATGGCTGTTCAAGAGATTTTGTGTGAAAAGCAACTTGTTGCTGAGCGTATCTCAGGATACTGAGAACGATTGGGAAGTATGAGGGAGCTAAGTGGTACTGGTGCGGATGTTAAAAAAACAATTTCCATAGTCAAAGAAATGGTTGCACATGCCGAAAACAAAATAGTGGAGGCTCTGAAATGCCTTGCATTACATTGCAGTGGACAGAAGCAACGACTTCAAGTCGCAGATATCTCAGCTTTAGTAGTTTCCGATATGTAAACCCCTCCTACCCTCCTCTTCTCTCTTCTCGTGATGCGGTCTCCCGAATTCACAAACCGCTAGTTTGGAAGGTATTTCATTATCATTGAAGCTTTCCAAATAAGCAAATTCAGCACCTTCAGTGACAATGTCGCTGAAACATTGAGCTCTCTACTGTGGCAAAAGGGTGCTTGGCAGTGGCATTGGCACCTCCGTAATTGCACAGCATCGCCAATGTCAGCCATGATGACAGCATTGATGGGGTCAGAAACAGCTGTGTTGTCATCTGCAACTGAAGAAGTCACTCGCTGTGTGAGATGGCTCCCAAAAATGCTAATAAGCCGCGAACTTCGCCGGAGCACCGTTTGTTGTTGTTACCGCTCATTACACTGCCAAGGTTATCACTTGGGGCCAAAGCCCAGAACGATGCTTTACTTGATGTCACTACAAGCACCAACCAGTCATGGGGAAAAAAGGCGAGAAATGCACTAGCAACAATGCTGCTCACAAAGGTCCCCATCGCTGGCTTGGTGATAGCAGTGTCACTTGTGGCATTGGCTTTTAGCAGGCAGCCTCTTGTTCGGCTTCAAAAACAAGAAAAAATGCAGCATCCGAGATGTGGGCTCTCAAACTGAAAACACCAAAAATGCGTCGCAAGTTTTCGCGTCTTGAAGGCCATGCTTTTTGGACCCGCATGTTATCTTGCGTCAACAAATGAAGAAGGGAATGGGAACATTCCAACAAGGCCGCCGAGTCACTTCACATTTTCTTTTTGATGTGAAATCTACCTTTTTATAATACACTATACACATGCATTAAAACCTGCACATCGTACATGATACGTACTGGTAGGCTTACATGTGCTTTGCAGCGAACAAGATCAACATGGATGAAATCGCACTGGCTTTTTGTCACTTGGTGCAAAGAGTGATAGGAACTCATCAGAATGCAGCCAAGAATTGATCAATATTTGTGAGAAAAAAATGCACTTTCTATGCTTCCATGCAGCATAGCACAGTGTTTAATTTCATGGCTTTTTCCCTGTGTGCGTTAGTTCAATATATGCATGCGCCATCCCTATACTTTTGCAGGGGAAATTTACAGAGATTTCTGAACTGTTCACTATATTCAGTATTTCTGGATATGTGAATTTGATAATCCGAGATCGACTGTGTGACTCTTATGCAGTGGCACTACGAGCTGGCTTCTGGGCTGACATTAAACGGGTACTGAAATAAAAATTTTCATTTGCCGTTTTTTTTTCATCAAATGAAAGGCCAAGGGCTCAAGAGCCTAGATTATGTGCTGCTAAGCATGAGTGCACTCAGCAAAAGTAATTACAGTGCATTTTCGGTTCCCAGTGTACCCTGACGTCGCAACGCGGCATGAGCTTCTTGCAAGCAAGATGTGACGTTTCCACGCCCACTCAGAACCGTGGCTCTGTGGGTGGTGCACAAGTGGCCTTCTTGGAACGTTTTGGGGACGCACAAGGGACCATGTTAGAAGTTTTGGCACCTGATGCTGTCACAACCAGCGAGACTGCAGTGACAGAGCGCTTTTACAAGACACTTGCGAACAGGCTTTGCATGTACGTTGATATGGAGCATAATAACTGGGATGAGATCTTGCCATACGTCACGTTTGCATATAACACTGTGCATCAAGAAACAACACATATGACGCCATTCGGTCTTCTTTATAGTCGTGAAGTTAGAACTATGCTAGATGCTATGCTGCCACTTGAGTGCGAAAGTGACGAAACGGATGTTGATTACATCACCCAGCTTCCCGAAGAACCCAGACAACTTACGCCCATAGTCGTCAGCAGGACTATGATTCAAAACGTTACAACCTTCTTCACTGACCAGTCTCATGTGAGCCGGGAGAGAAATTCTGTGTCTAGACTACAATTCAGCGTCGTAGCCTCTTGGAAAAACTGTCAAGACGGTACTGCTTTGGGCTGTATAAAATTCTGCAACGCTATGATGTCATTTCCGATAGAGCTCACTGCTCAAGACGTCAAAGGCATTTACCAGAAGGCGTGCACATAGTTAGAATGAAACCATATTTCTCCGAAAGAACTCCTGCGCTGCCAGTGGTTACTAACACCTGTGATTATGAAACATCGGGGTGATGCTTTCTTGGAAGGGAGGCTGGTGTCGCAACTAAAAGCTGCCAGGATGGCAGAGGACAACTAAGTGATGAGCATGAGAAACAACCACCCCTGAGATCGGAGGAAGGCGATGTTGAGTCTTCTGTTCTTGTTGGCGATCTGTAAATACAAAGCTTGGTTTTTCCTTGTCACAGCAAGGTTTTGTCTCCTGTTTCCGCATTGCAACATTAAGGCACCAGAAGTAGTACTGTAGCCTGACATAAAGCTAGTGTTGGTGTCGGTACGTCAGGCATTGGAAAATTGGCTTAAGTACCGAAATAAAATATCTAATCAGCATTTGCTGAGCCTCACAATTGCTCAGAGAGACCTTTGTATATGAGAGCTTTGTATGATAGTGTAAACACAGTTTTAAAAAAATGGTGTCAGTACCCCTTTAATTTAGATAAGGTACCCTGGGGTAATTCCTCTGAAGATTTTGAGGCACCTGTAATCTTTAAATTTTTGTTTGATGATTTGCCCAGACTGTTTGCCGCTGCATACCTAAAAAAAACGCTGACACAAAAATTCGTATGGAAACGCACACATCACCTACAAAATAACAGATAACTAGCCTAGTCAGCTTGAGCAGCTTACAGTGCTACAGGCAGGCATTGTTTGAAACTGAAGAAAAGAAACACTGCCCCTCAAATAGTAAACGAGTGGTTGTTCACTCGCTTTCTGGACGGAAGGGCAGCTTGTGGTTACTTCTTTGTCTTGAAGCACCATTCACTTCATCTGAGTGGAGACACTGTGCCAGATGGGATAGCTACAGCACCTCCAGCGTAGCGAGCAGCTGCCGATCGAACTGCCATGCAATACGAAAAGGAAACAACACAACATTGACACGGAGTGATGTAATGCATTGGGCAGGGTGCCGCGAGCGCCGCTGCCCGCTCTTGCGGAAAGAAGCAAGTTCAGGGGCACTGTGTCAGGCAAATATTGGGATCACTGTATCTCTGGTCCTGCTTTAGCTTTTGGAAATAATCATTCTTTTGGCTATGTATTTCTGGTAGGCGTCTGACTCATTTCAATGTGTGTTACACGCCCATATCAAAAGGTGGTTCATGACCCCTTGAACAGAATTAGCATGTAGTATTTTAAAGGACCCCTGGCAGCATATCTTTTGTTAGCAACTTTTTTTCAGTAATTTATAGCTTTGCAACAGGTGATTTCAAAATTGTATTCTACATGCAGGAATGCATTGCTTAATTGATGCTAGCATAGTTAATTCAGAACGACTTTCTGTAAATCCAGAACGTTCACCTAAATACCATAAGAAACTAGTGCCCCACAGCAGAGGAGCGCCTGAGACTACGTACGCTAAAGCTTCGGTGACGTTAGCACTGGTATTTTAAAGCCAAGGACTCGCGGGCATTGAAGCACGAAATGATGTGAATGCTTTGAGAGCGTCCCCCTCAGAAACACCTTGAGAACAGAGTTGGAGGGGTGAAGAACAATAGTCTTGCCAGTTGGGCTATTGTGCACGTCTCGCAAATGTTCTCTAATGTCGACAATACTCATCTTATTTGTGGAACATCACGCGAGGCCTCTGTCTTCGTCCAATCAGAGAAAATGTCAAATGATGCTGATAACTCAAATCACCACTCGCTTTTACTTTAGAACCAAATTTAAAAAAAGTCTACACGCAGGATCCTCAAACAACACAAGCATTTCGATTTTCCAAATTTGGTGTCGGGGGTCGTTTAACCAGCCAGATCCAGTCATGTGCGGTCTAGTTGAAACCACTGGTCAAGAGATCTTATTGCGAATATTTGTCGGGGCCATTTTCATTGCCTGCCCAAAGTACATCGTCCTTGGTTCCCTTGAGCATCTTCGAATGGCCCATTTTTTTGGAGCTCTGCTCTACAATGCTCTACAATGCTCTACAAAGCGATACCAGAGGACCTGAGCTTTCTCCCATAATTAAAAGGGTTTCAATGGCAAGGGACTTCTATTAGCAAGCGGGTACTTTTCTTCTTTATCCCGTCCCGAACATCGCATATTAAAGAACTTCACATTAAATTGCTTACTGGCTGCACGGTTTCAATTTTCTTCGACACGGACAGTAAATTTCATCGTTTATATTGTAGCCCATTGCAAGAAAACAGTAATAAACACGATTGATGGATAGCAATACCTAAGCTTGAAAAATCAACGAAGCATTTGCTTTTGTTGCAGCACAGACACAGGGAATGAGGGGAACAGTTCGGGCAACAGGGCCTTGCACGTCTACGATGCAGAAAATGGTCTGTGCGTGTCGTAAGTTTGCATTCTCACAGTTTAAGTGAGGGCGAGATAGAGGCAACGACCTCTCAGCAGGTTTGGGTGTTCAGGTACGATATTTTAGGGATCATAGTTCGGGCGGAAGTCCTCAGATGAAAAGACTTCATACTTGCCACCCTTTTTATGTATGACTGTGCGAGGGGGGCACCCGTTCAAAGCATGCAAAGGTGAAAAGTCTACGCTCAATATAACAGAGTTGAATCTTACATGAAAATAAGCTTGTTATATACAAAAATTAGTCATAAAGGTTTATATACCTACTGTAAGAGTATTCTTCATTTACTTTGTTTTAACTGGTATTTTGTTATAACGAGGTTTGAGTGTATTCGTGCATGCGCTGGCAAGGTGGCTCGAGCAGGTGAGAGAGTGCAAAATATGTAAGTAATTTTTTTTTATTATACCTGGTGTGCGACATACTGCACACAAACTGGCGCAGCCAGTGTGACTCGATCGCATGCTGCAAGACGTGTCCGATAAAGGACAGCGCCTCCGCTTTTTTACCAGAGGCTGACGTCACCACAGGTGGCTATAAGACCCAAGCTGCCAGGCTCGCTACAATGATTGTTTCTCTAACCGTTCGAGCGCAGAATCAGTAGGCTTGCCCTGCTTTTGCTAATAATAAACGATCGTTACCTTTTACGTTGGGATCTGTCCTTCACTAACTCTGCATCCCACATCTGGTAACACGGAAATCGAACTAATCGCACCGCCATGGCCAAGCAAGAAGCCCTTGCTGCTCTTCACCAACAAATACAACTATTCAAGAGCTACTTCAGGCTTAACAACAGTCGCGCTTGGTCCACGCCCACCAAAGCTGTGTTCTAGCGAGCGTCTTCACTCCTACAACCAAAGTGCCCTGCATCTTCATACCACCAAAGTTTCCCAAATTCTGGCCAGGAAGCCCAGCCACCTGGCTCATCATGATGGAGGCTGCTTTCTGATTGTGCAGCATCATCTCGCAGCAGGAAAGATATGCCTGCCATCTCCGTAGACATGCTTCCTCCTGCTCTGCGATGCGTTGTACCTACTCTGGGACCACAGGCATACGACGGACTTGGAGGTTTCGTGCTAGCCTTATATCAACCGCAGTGCCACGTCACTGACTAGCTGCCATGCGAAACATTAGCATCGCATCTCGGGCCGCCACTACCCCTGCGCCCATCCCGGTAGCTGATTCTACCACGTCTGCCTTGCCGACCATCATGCCGTCTACTCTTCCCACCTCGACGGCCGCTAGTCCTACAACCGTCGCTGCTGCCCGCCGCGGTGGTCTAGTGGCTAAGGGCTGTTGACCTGCAGGTCGTGGGATCGAATCCCGGCTGCAGGGGCTGCATTTTCGATCGAGGTGGAAATGTTGTTGGCCCGTGTGCTTGGATTTGAGCGCGCGTTAAAGAACCCCAGGTGGTCGAAATTTCCGGAGCCCTTCACTACGGCATCTCTCATAATCATATGGTGGTTCTGGGACGTTAAACCCCACATATCAATCAATCAATCAACTGTTGCTGCTTCCACCACCACTGCCCCAGCTTCGCTGAACTTCCGCGCTATCTCCTTCGTACCTACCACAACCTTGACTTAACTAACCGCTTCTATTCTTGCCAAAGCCACATTAGCTACGGAAGTCTTGGTCGATACAACCCCGGTGTTTCTTCAAAGCACACTTGTAACTACTGAAAATGCTCAGCCTGTGGGGCTGACTGCTATAGCCTTGCCTAGTGCGGCTTCCACTGAGGCCCCCAGGGGCACGGCGGACCAGCTGCGGGCATGTGGCATCACAAGCCATTTCTCTGCTTAATGCAGGTGCTCGTTTTTGGTTTGACCGGAGCGACGTATCATCCAAACTTCTGTTCTACCGGATCTACAAGCTGTCAAAACGTGCCTGTTCCTTCCACGTGGTTTCTTAACACGGGATCACCGACGGAGGCTTATCAAGGAACCTTTCTTCTCATGCCAGCCTTGGTCACACCCACGTCAACCCCAGCGCCACCTGCACGTCATGTGACATCGGTCGACAACTCTATAAAAGGACGACTGAAACTGCACACCTTCAGTGGGCACGGCGGACCAGCTGCGGGCATGTGGCCTCACAAGCCATTTCTCTGCTTAATGCAGGTGCTCGTTTTTGGTTTGACCGGAGCGACGTATCATCCAAACTTCTGTTCTACCGGATCTACAAGCTGTCAAAACGTGCCTGTTCCTTCCACGTGGTTTCTTAACACGGGATCACCGACGGAGGCTTATCAAGGAACCTTTCTTCTCATGCCAGCCTTGGTCACACCCACGTCAACCCCAGCGCCACCTGCACGTCATGTGACATCGGTCGACAACTCTATAAAAGGACGACTGAAACTGCACACCTTCAGTGGGCACGGCGGACCAGCTGCGGGCATGTGGCCTCACAAGCCATTTCTCTGCTTAATGCAGGTTAGTTATTACTCTGCTTCGTTCAAGAGCGATTACCGCTGCCTTTTGGTCTTGCTGTGCCCACGGCGTTGTGCTAGTATCGCTTACGAAATGTACTGTGCATGCTTGCTTCTATTGTGCGGTGATGTTGAGACAAATCCAGGTCCCGACATAGAAAAAATGCTGCAAGAACTACTGGTAGGACAAACCAAATTGGTTAAAGATGTGGCGGCTCTTAGAACACAGCAAAATAACATGGAAAAGATTTTCGCTGATTGGGGCCGGCGGTTCACTGAATTAGAAAAACGTGCTGCTCGTGTAGATGATCTTGAACGGACCGTAAAATCTCTAGAATCCAAAATTGTGGACTTAGAAGACAGGAGTAGGCGTTCTAATCTGTTGATCTTCGGTCTTCAAGAGGAAGCCGGTGAAACGGAAACTGAGCTTAAGCAAAAAGTTGTTACCGATATATTTTCCGAGAAATTAAATGTAAATTGTAGTTCGATTGGAAGAATCCATCGTCTAGGGAAGCCGGGTAAACAAAGACCAGTTATCATTTTTTTTCAAAACTTCAATGAAAAACGTGATGTTCTAAAAAACGCCTACAAGCTAAAAGGGACAAGCTTTTCCGTACAAAACGATTACTCGCGTGAAACACTCAGAAAACGTAAATTGCTATGGGACAGTGCGAAAGCAGAAAAAAAAGAAGGCAAGAAAGTCGCTTTCATAGACGAGAAACTGCGAGTCGATAACGATTACTTTATATGGAGCGATCCCACCAACAGTAGGGTTAAAATTCATAACTATCGTAGCACTTCAAAAAAGGACTGACTTCCTCCACCTCGTGATTTCCGAATTTTGAACATTAATGCACGAAGTGTTCTTAATAAAACTGATAAGCTTGATGCGGTTATTCTTGGGCATAACCCACACGTGGTCGTCATCACGGAAACTTGGTTGCATGACGAAATAGATGATACGGACGTCTTTCCTTCTGATTACCGTGCTTTCCGTCGTGATAGGCATACAAGGGGTGGTGGTGTTGCTGTCTTGGTGAGGCAAGATATCACCGCAGTTCTCCTACGTCAGACAGCTAATCTTGAAACGCTTTCTTTAAAAATTTTATGCCGTAATACATCTTTTCTATTATTTGCTGTTTATCGAGCCCCTGATTCCCCTCCGCAATTTCTTCAAGATCTGCATGAACACATGGCATCTTTTGTACACAATAAAATTTTTTTAATAGGTGATTTCAATCTACCGGGCATTGACTGGATTCGCGGTACATATAGCGCTGATGTGAGCGTAAACAATGAACATTTGCGTGACATTATTTTGATGCATAACTTACAGCAAGTGGTTACTGAGCCTACACGAATTAGCGCTGCTTCTGCTTCAATACTTGACCTTATATTTATTAGCCAGACTTTTCAAGAGTTTTCTGTTTCTGTTGAACAAGGCATTTCTGATCACGAACTTGTGGCTTTTTCCTGTACCATCGATCTTCCCAAGTCTACTAATTGTAAAACTGTTTCTGTAAAGGATTATTCACGTGCCAATGATGAGAGCGTACTAGATTACCTTGATGATAGTCTGAGTGCTTTTGGGGGACATGACGCTGCTAAACTTTGGGACGAATTTAAGAATATTTGTATGCACTGTATCGACAACTTTATTCCAAGCAGAACTAAAAAAACATCCAAACCTACTCCCTGGATGACGCGTGAGATAGTGCATGCGAAGAGAAAAGTCAAACGTCTGAGACGACGGGGTATTTCTCGTGACGAAATCGTACCATGCCAAGCTAAATTAAACGAGGCTGTTAGGGCAGCTAAACTTCGTTACTTTCAATTTACCCTGCCTAACTTCATCCGAACTGCTCCCAGCAAGTTTTGGAGCTTTCTCAGCAAAAAAAGTAAACCAGTTGACCATATTATGCACGAGGGCAATCCTGTCGTCGCTAAACAAGAGATCGCTGTTCACTTCAATGCTTATTTTAATAGTATATTTTCAAACTCGCCTGTTCCCCGTTGCCTGAATCACACATTGGTGAAGGATGACTTTAGTTTTGTTTCTTTGCCTGGCGTCTTTTCTATGCTGTTGAATATAAAAACAAAATCATCACCCGGGCCTGACAACTTACCAAACGTGTTTCTTCACAGATACGCCGAAATGCTATCGCGTTTTCTTGTTATCATCTTTCGTGCATCACTATCTTCAGCAGTGCTTCCGAACGACTGGCTATCTGCTGTGTCATTCCTATCCTAAAGAAAGGCGATCCATCATTAGTTCAAAACTACCGCCCCATATCACTAACCTCCTCTTGTTGTAAACTTTTAGAACACATTATTGCTAACGAAATCACTAGGTTTCTTGATGATCGAGCTATTTTAACTCCTATGCAGCATGGATTTAGGAAGGGCCTCTCCACTGTAACCCAATTAACTACTGTAATTCACAGTCTCGCTAGCGTTGTCGACAAATCAGGACAAACTGACATCATATTTCTGGATTTTAGGAAGGCGTTTGATCTCGTGTCACACGCGAAACTAATCGAAAAACTTGTTCATCTGGACGTTCCCTCATACCTAGTAAATTGGATTTCTGCTTACCTCACTAACCGTAGGCAATTTGTTGCAATTGATAATTACTGTTCGAGTGACCTTGCTGTTACTTCTGGAGTTCCCCAAGGAAGTGTTCTTGGACCTTTATTATTTAATATATACATTAATGACATAGTTGACTCTATTACTGAACCTGTACAGATAAAATTATTCGCTGATGACTGCTTACTCTTTAATGAAATTACCTGCCAGCAAGACCAAATCACCCTAAACTCTAACCTTCAAAAAATTTTAACATGGTGCGAACGCTGGGACATGCAGCTTAATATTGATAAAACAGTATTTATGAAAATCACCAAAAAAATTAATAAACTTTCGTTTACGTATAATCTTGCATCCATGCCTCTTACAGAGGTTGATGAATATAAGTACCTGGGTGTCATCATAACTAATAATCTCAGTTGGAACTCCCACATCTCTCACCTTTGCGACTCAGCCTTCAAAAAACTCTGCTACCTCAGACACAAATTAAAACATGCTCCTCCCGAGACCCGTCTAACCGCTTATACCTCTCTTGTCCGTCCTAAGCTTGAATATGCAGCTATCGTATGGGATCCTTACACTAAAACTAACATCGATGCGCTAGAAAGGATCCAACGTAAAGCAGTAAGATTCATCTTCTCCAAATATCGCACCAGTGACTCTCCAAGTGACCTAATGGCCCAACACAACATTCAGTCCTTGCAACTAAGAAGAAAAATTCACAGGCTTAAATTTCTATTCTTACTGTATAATAATAAATTGTCTCTTTCTCCTGAACCTTACATAAAGCCTCTCACTGCTCGCCGAACAAGACATCGCCACTCTGCCACATTAACGCCTTACAATACCAGAACCAACATCTTTAAGTATTCCTTTTTTCCTCGAACAGTAGCCGACTGGAACAGCCTACCTCTTAGTACGCTCAGCAACACCGACTCTATCGCATCCATTTCATCTTAGATCTAGCCCTTCCGCTTTCAATACAGTGATCCAGTATTTTTTTTTCCCCTGTTTATTTTTTTTTTTACTAACTCCTTTGTACATTGATTAGATAGTTCTGTATTGTTTATCTTCTCATATTGTATATTATTTTTCTTTGTATCACATTTCTTTTAGTGCTCATTTACTTGTTAGTAGATTCACTTTGTTGTTGCTTTGTATAGATCCTACTTGTATATATTCTTGATATTTGCAGACTTTGTACTTTTGTTCGTACTTTTCCCCTCCTGCCTGGGCCTATTAAGGCCTGCAGTATTCCTAAATAAATAAATAAATAAATAAATGTTGTGGTGTTACCCTGGATCCATGTGCTGGGCCTTTCACGCTCCTATTTACTTCACCAGAAGTCTCTATCACTGGCCTTCCGAACCAGGAGCAGTCAAACGCAGCCACGGCTTCCACTAGCACCCCTTCAACAGTTCCCGTTAAGCCTCCTGCACACACTTCTACTCCCTCTACTCCCGAAGCCACTTCTACTGCTTAGATTCTGGTGAGCACGGATGCCTCTTCTTTGCCACCATATCACAGACTGTGGCAACCACTTCTGCCTGAACGTCTACATTGGTTCCGACTGCTACTCTCGAAAAGAGGATCCCACCGGTGATGACCAAGGCAGCAGATGCCCTAGCCCCAGTGCCACTGTCCGTGGCCAAGGTTCCAGCCATGTTGCTTTCCACGATGCTGGCTCCTACTGCGACATAGCTTGTGAAGTTTTCATTCTAGGGTGTTCACTTTGTCCGCCCTTAGCGCCACTCGCAACCTCGACCTCCAGAAGAAAGTTGAGCACCCTTTGGCCACTCCTTCCACAATCGCCACGTCGCAGCCCGCTACTTTCACGACACGCTCTGGGGGTCTGGTACGTTTCCCAGATTTCTACAAGCCCTGAGAGTTCTCCACTCCGCAGGGGGGTGATGTGGCGACACACTGTGCACAAACTGGCTCAGCCAGCGTGACTCGATCGCGTGCTGCAACGCGCGTTCGATAACGGACAGCGCCACCACTCCTTCACCGGAGGCTGATGTCACCACAGGTAGCTACAAGAGCCAAGCTGCCAGGCTCGCTACGCTGATTGTTTTTCTAACCTTATGAGGGCAACATCAGCATGCTTGCCCTGCTGCGGCTATCACGTTTTTAAACGATCGTTACATTTTGTGTTGGAATCCATCCTTCATCGACTCTGCATTCCACACTGGCTAAAAAATATTGGGGATGTGCAAGTTATCCAGGTACAGTAAAACCTCGCTAATTTGAACTCTGATAATTCGAAATTTGGGTTAATTTGAAGAACTTCTGCGTTCCATGTTTTTCAATGCAAATTTCACCGGAATATTTGAACAGCCCATGAGGTTTTATTTGGATAATTTATAATTCCCACCGGCAGCAACAAACGTGAAACGGCCTTCCGTCGACGCTTATCTCGGAGGTCATAATAGTTCGAGTACCAGAGACGGGTTCAAATGTGTTTTCCGTTTCATGTTTTCCACATTCGTGTTTTTCCATGTTTTACCATTTTCACGCATTCGGTTTCACGTTTTTCACGTAGCTCGCATGCTTATGACCATTATTCTTGTTTACTTCGCCGCCTACGCCTGCTTGTATTGCGTGCGATGTCCTGACTGGTTTTTGGACTCGCGATGTCGAAGTACGAAATACTGTTGCTGCAGGAGAAGGTGTCTCTGATCGAGGAGGCAGGGAAGTGGACGTGCACGATGACCCAACTCGTCAAAAAGCACAAGATGCCCTTGTCGATGCACTCGACAATCTTGAAGAACAAAGGAAAGTTGCTCGAGGCATATCTTTCAAAGGTACCGGGACGTTGAGGTAATTTTGATGAAGTGGCTGTAGCACGTGAACGCAGCTCATCTTCCTGTGAACAGCACCATTCTTCGGGAGAAGGCCAATGACCTGGCACTGTGCTTTGGCCATGAAGGTTTTAAGTGCAGTAATGGTAGGTTCGCCCGATTTAAAGAGCGAAATAACCTTACACACTTGACTGTGTACGGGCAAAGCGGCAGCGCCAACTCTAAGGTTGTTGATGACTTGCAGATGTGTATGCTGGCACCGCTGCTTCAGGAGTTTGGCAAGCACGATGTCTGCAACTTGGATGAGGCAGCCTTGTTCTACAATATGCTTCCCACGATCACATTTGGTGCCAAGGACACCACTGTCTCGGGGAGAAAGCAGCCCAAGGAGGGACTATATATTTTGTTTGGTGCGAACATGTCTGGAAGCGACAAGCTTCCACTGCTCGTAATCGTCCGATCAGGTAAGCCTAGGTGCTTTAGGAACGCACGTCTTCCTCCGAGGGATGTGTCACGTACAGACATAACAAGAAGGCCTGGATGACGGCGGCGATATTTGAGGAATACGTGTGGTTCCTCGACCGGAAGTTTGCTGCCGAAAGCCAGAGAGGACTCTTTGTTATTGATAATTGCCCGGCCCACAGGGACATCGGAAACCTGAAAGCTGTCAAGATCATCTTCCTCCCAGCAAATACTATGATCATGTCAAGCCGATGGACCAAGGTGTCATCCTGCAAACGAGGAAGGTTTACCCCCACCACCTATTGAAGCGGGTTCTGCTTTGCTACGACAACGGGAAGCATGGTGCAATCTTCTTGGTGTGATTTGTTTAATTGCCTTTGCCTGGAAGGGAGTTTGAGCCAAAAGTGATCAAGCGTTGTTTTGAACACGCTGGGTTCCGCAAACAAGGTCGCGAAGATCTTGATGAATATTGCAGCTCGTCCAGCCTAGACGACAATGGAGACTCGATCTGCGCCCGGATCACTGACTCCGGCGACAGGGAAGGGCTAGGCTTAGTGGAGTATTCGAGTGTTGAGGCGGGTGTACAAACATACGCTGATGAGCACAAGGATGTCACGGGCAGTGGGCAAGTCGGCGATGATGGTGTCGATAACGAGCCCGCCGGCGCTCCCGCTTTGGCCTCAGTTGTCGATGCCATGAACACCTTCCGCAGCTTTGTGGAGTGAAGCGGTGATGACAGTGGAAAGCTGAGTATTGCGAAGCAGGTTTGAGAACATGGCACTTGGGGCGGTGAACTGCCGCAATAAGCAGGTAGACAACTTATCGAGTCATTGAAATCTGAAGTTCACTAGGGTTTCACAGTACTGGGCAGTTTTCGCTTTAGATCGTGGCAATGCACTGCATTGAATGCTGTAATAGTTTTCACTCATAGCATTTCCTACCATTTAGTCTTGTTCTAATGAAATGACAGTATTATTGAATACCTTTTTGATGAATGCATCAATGGCATAACGAAAGCTTCTACCAGAATGGACTTCCTTTACGAAGCACACTCGCCACCTCTTCGGCAGTCATACGATAACTGCTCGCACGTGACACCCAAAGTGTTACTCAAGGTTAGCTGCAGTGTGTTGTGCAGAAGGATGAACGGAAGTTGCTAAGGAGCATCTTGTTATAGTTGGTCCTGTATTCAGTGGCTGTTATAAGGACCATGTCGTCACCCTTGTTCATAGGTGCCTTCTCATTTTGCTAACTTCATTTTGCTGCCAGTGAATCCACACATATTATTGTGAACTACCCTATTGACACAATTGTAAACGATTACACATCTAAAAATTATAATAAAGATAAACACATATGTGCATTCGATTACAGTAATTTATTTACGTGTGCTTATTCATCGTTGAGAAGCCAGCCCTCTTAGTAAGCTTTGATGCCCAGGCCCTGCCAGTCTTCATGTCTTTGAAAAGTAGGCTGGGAGTTCTTTCTTGACTATTTTGTGGGTCACTGGCAGAGATTGACTGCCTACTCTGTTCATGTCTGCTAAAAGCTCTGGAACAGGTTCAGATTAATGATGCGTGGTGTCACATGAAAAATTGCTCACACCGTAGTTGCAACTGCTGCACCACATGTGGAGAAACTATGCCCCAGCAGCATCATTTTAAAAATTTAATAATTGGCTTCACTGGCATTACCTAATTAATTAAATATATTTCACGCACTTTTAGTGCACAGGATTTTAGTCCCTCATAAAACCACCTCTCACTATTATTGATCAGTGTCTAACTGTAGTGCTGGCACTCTCTGTCCCGCCCTTAACCTTGTGCCATAACCACCATGTATCATTATCAGCAGCAGCAGCGCAGCAAAACTTGTCATGCATGCAGCATGTGCAAAGCAAATGTTGACAATGCAAAAGTGAACTGGTATTGTGTTGCTTGTTGATTTGCAAGTGTCATCCGTTTATGATTGTTCCTTGCAGCTGATGCCTCCGATGGCGATGCTGGCAAACCCCATCAATGCTGTGACCACCAAGTTTGTCCGCACCTCGACAAACAAGATGCGCTGTCCCATTTTCTGCGTAGTGGTGAGTAGAACAGCAGCTCATTATAAGCATTATAGATTCTGTAGATGCCCACTGGAAACTTAGGCATGAAGGGCAGACAAGCCACTTAAAATTGGTTTTTATTTATGGGCGAATTTTGATCAAACTTCTAACCTTTGTGTATTTTCACGTGCTGATTTTAAATATGCGGTTACTTTTTCTGTGCAACACATACCGTATTTACTCGTGTAATGAACGCACTTGCATAATAAACGCACCCCCAACTTCAGTCATCAAAATTTAGCTTCCCCCTCCCCTCGTATAATAAACGCACCCCTTACATTCATCCGCTGCAGTCCCGCTAACTGACACCTGGCGTCTCCTCACCCGTTGGACCTATTCTGTTTTTGATAACTTTGCCAACCTCCCTCAACCACCTCGGCTCGCTTCCTCCGCCCATTACCGCATGTCGTATTGCTTTTTTTCTACCTGTAGTAAACGCATTCCCTACATTAATCCGCTGCAGTCCCGCTAACTGACGCCTGGCGCCTCCTCACCCATTGGACCTATTCTGTTTTTGATAACTTTGCCAACCTCCTTCAACCACCTCGGCTCGCTCCCTCCGCCCGTTGCCGCATGTCGTATTGCTTTTTTTCTATCTGTAATAAACGCATCCCCTACATTCATCCGCTGCCGTCTCGCTAACTGTCACCTGGGGCCTCCTCACCCGTTGGCTCTTTTCCGTTATTTATTACTTTGCTGACCCCCCTCAAGCTCCTCGGCTCGCTCCCCCCCCCACCCTTCGCCGGTTGCCACGCCAGGAAAGAATGAATATTTTACAACCTCGAATTAAGGGGGGACGCGGGTCTTAGAAAAGTAAAAAATGGTCAAAAAATCGATTTTGAGAAAAACGCATTTTTCGAATCTATGAACCTATAAGCACCTCTCCTCAAATGATTAACGCTAAATTCGATAAAAAAATAAGTTAAAATCTATTTTCAAACCATCACGGGAGTCGCAAAACAACCCGCAAAACAGAAAATTTGTTCGAACTTCCCGCGCGCGCCGCCAGCGAAGCAGCCGGCGGATCGGCGCCATCTTGGGCTTGTTTTGAAGCTGGTTCCTTTGTGCGCGTTTTGCGGGCTCTCAAAATGGCTTAGCTCCAACAGAACGACTGCCCTCCCCTGTTTTGCAAAGCCGTCTGCCAAACCGCTGATTGGCTAGAGCCCCCCCGTCTTGCGCTTACCATTGGCTGGCGCGGCGGCGCGGCCACGGTTGCTCGCTCTTTTTTTTTTGTTTGGTTTTGCTCCGTCGGCGCCTGCTCTCGTGCGTGTTATCTCGTCTGCTACCCGCTCGTGCACCGACGTCGCCGACGTATACGTCTTTCTGCATTTTGCCGGCATGGCTTGGGAAGTTCGCCTGAAGAAGAACACTCGTCAAGCTTTCGGCAGGAAACGAAAGCGAGCGTGGAATGCGCGGCAGAAGGGAGCGGCCTGCGCGCCGCCGAGAACGCCGGAGATGGCCGAAGCAGCGCATTCTGACGACAACGGGCTGTCGGAAATGCCTGTTATTGCGGAGGCAGCACATTCAGACGACGATTTGCTGGCGCGAATGCCTGCCGAAGCAGTGCACTCTATTCGGCCCAGCTGCAGCACTTCGTCGAATCATCACGTCAGCGGATCGTTATCCGGCACTACTGGAACCATTCAAAGTTGTGTCGACACGACGTTTTACTCTGCGGACGAGTTCGCCGAGTGCTCCATACGTGCGGCGAATTTAAAAGAGTCCCTGGCATCGCAGTGCGCGACAGCACGAAAGTTTGAGCTGCTGGACGTTCAGCTGGAGGGCGACGACAAAGAAAATGGCACGCAATTTGCCATTGTTGATATAGAAGCGATAGACTCGCTATTTGGACTTCTCCCCTGCCCCGAGTGTGGCTTGAAATAGTGTTTTATGTATAAAAGGGAGATGTTTTTATATTTAACATGTGTCTTCCTTTGGTTTTCAGTGCACTAGAACAGCCACAAAGTTGTAGACTGGGTTCCTTATACTGATTCAACGGCCAGTACACAGTTTTTAAATGAGCTGTGGCAAATATTTTGGGAAGGTGCATTGACACATTTGGTACAGCCATACTCACATAATGTAGAGCTATACAACGGTGCCATTTTTATTGCTCTAGCTTCACTTTAGCAAAAGTTACAGTTATTAGAAACTTTAAATGGGTTTTTTCTCAGTTCGATGTTTTTGTGCACCACACTAAATTTTAGGGGTTTTTCTTATATGTTACTGTTGATTGAGAATACAAACTTGGTATCATTTTATTTGTAATAACATTACCTATGGGGTGATGCTATTTTGATTACTCTAGAAGCATACTGTTAATTACAATTATGGATAGTAATGAGCGAAAATTGAACAGAATATCCATTGTAAGTGCTGGTCTGTTTTCTTATCTATATAATGCCTAAAAATTAATAAAAATAGCATCACCCCATACAGAAAGCCCTCGGCATTGGGGCTATGCATTTATTTTTTGGATCTGGCTTGATTAAGTTGCCAAAAAGCCCCCAATGAAATGCATAATTAATTAAATTACAGATGTTAATATCTTTTTATCCACTGAAGCTATTTCAGAAACAATTACGTATTTGAAATCAGCATGAAAAACTGTCCAAGATGGTGAGGTTTGGTCAAGATTGAGCCAAAACAGAAAAAAAAATTTAAAGACCCATGTCCCCCCTTAAATTAAGACATACGAAAATTTATTTGTAAAACCCAATAATAACTTCAAAAAAATGATTTTTATAAAAATCATTCAATAATATGTAACTATATACCACCTTTTTGACAAAAAAAAAAAAATCATTAAGGTGGTCGAGTAGAACCAGAGATATTGTTGCTCCAATATGACACTATCAGAAGTACCACTTCAGGGAACCAGGTAAAAAAAATGTTTGTTGAAATGTTTTATTGTGCAGCCCCCGCCGTGACAGTCCCATCAGCGCGAAAATATCATTCGTGAATGTCTGCCCGTTGCCAAAACAGAGCATTGTACGCGTGGATAAAATGTTTATCTCAAATGCATCGCACGACTTGTCACCATCGACTCTGCGTGAGGTGTATGTCTTCATCACTTCACCACAACAGTCGCACTTCACTATCAATTTCTCAGCGAGCACATAATCGCGGTCACCCATAACTAGTTTCGCACACCCGCCACATACTTTGCACCACGCTTTGCATCGTAGGGAATCAGCGAGCAGCCCATTCAGGATTTTCAAGTCTACCATCAAATACGAAGCTACAGTGTCTGCGGCGGAGGCCAATGACTCGTTGCTTGCATCGGGGGAACCCCAGTCTTTTGCCCTGTTGCCAGTGCCAACTCTACGCGATCAGGCATGACCTGCTCACGAGCACTTAATTGGGCTATGTCCCTGCTCATGACAGCTTCAGCATCAATTTGTACAAGGCGAGAAACGGTGCTAAGAATGCTGTCGTGTCCGGGCGTATTGCTGTCGGTTGCATTATTGCAGGTCACTTGCAAAGCCGGACGGCGGCATGCCCTTATCCTACGGACTGCTACCACTTGCGCCAACGATGTCGGATGCGCTATTTGCTTGCTCATCAGTTGTAGAGCGGTGCGATACCGTGCCTTTGTGGAGCGGACCGCAATCACCTCGATCGCCGTTATCAGGTGCCAAAGCAACAACGCTCTCTTGCTGATTGGTTGCGGAAACCCGTGAGGTTGCGAAAACCGTGCCAGTAGCCTTTTTTTTTTTCTATTTTGGCTCATCTTCAGCCGATTTGATACACTGAATGGAATTTTCTTGGTCCTCCAGGCTTGTTCGTTGTAAGATTGTAACCTAAGCCAAAATGGAGCCTCAACTAGCCAAGCCAAGTTTTCAAATGCAGCGCCCTAAGTCAATGAGACAACGCCATTTTAGCCACGCGATCGGAAGTGGCCAATGACAATGTGTTACGTCTACTTTTTTTCTTTTTATTTGAGAAAGTGGCAAGCTCAGTGTTGTCCAACTGAGCAATACAAAAAGCCAAACGCGCGAGCTTTTCAATGATACCAAAATGGCTGCGTTGGAGTGGGCCGTCCAACTGTTAAGGCAGCAGAATAAGCGCGTTTTTTCCACATCTTCAAGGGCTAGGGGCATGCCAACGCATCATTGATTTACTGTTACGCCGCTAATACGCGGAATTTTAAAACGAGAGCTTGCGCACAGGTGCGTGATGGTAGAAAAATAATGAAAATGACACTTTTGGAAATTAAGTTTTTGGGCAAATTTTCATGTTTCAAAAGCCATGTCTCCCCTTAGTATAGGTGTTCACTGCCAGGGAGTCCTCTTCTCGTTTGCGGCACAGTTAGGAGAGCAGCTGATGAGACGTTATGTGGTAAGGCGATAAGAAAGTGCACGACCCCTGGCAGTACAGTACGCGCACTTTAAGAGACACTTCTCCTGTCATATACAGGAAGTGTCTGCTGTCTGAAGGCCCAACATGGTTACCAGGTGGCACTGCTCACGGCCTTGCCCTGGTGGTAACAACAGAGCTCAGAATCTGGAGCTCTTTGTTAAACGGAGTACGACAAGCTTCAATTGACCGGTTAAGCAGCCATTCAGATGGGACCATTATTGTAGGATTGTGCTTGGGCTGTCTACAAAGTCATTGTGGAAAAAGATCAGTGTTTTGCTCGATTGAAGCGGATATTCAAAGTTAGCAGCTATTGCAGCACCTTTATGGACATATGCCATTTTTTTACATCAGTATGCCCCATCTCGGTGAACTGTGTGTATGCTCTGCTCCATGAAGTTGGAAGCTAATTGCACTCTGCACTGTTTGTTGTACGCCTCGCTAGTCTATTTTTGTTCCGGATACGCCTTCGAAATAGCGTCGTCTCCTTCTTGTGTGTCGCGAGGTCGCGGCTGTCTAAAATTCCACTACTTAGTGACGTTTTCGCACACGTTCTGTGATCACGGGTTGCTAAGGCAGCTGCAAGCGGAAATTCAGTACAGTTAAACCTACTTATAACAAACCTCCATATAACGAATTTCTCGATATAACGAAGTTTTTTTCATTCCCCACCATTACTCCATAGAACTACATGTATTTGCGAACTTTATGTAAGAAGGTAACAGTGGGAGACAACCGTGATATAATGAATTTTCCCCACGGACAATCTAGGATTTTCACTCCGCATTTTGGTACGAGCATGCATCTTCAGCAGCTTCCCCACTGCCGACGAAGCGCAAAGCGGCGGCGGCGCGCACGGCGCACCAAGTGAGAGCGAGTGTGAGCTCGAGGCGGGCAGGCCGGTGTGTCCCCCCCACTCCAGACCAATATACATAAAAAAAAACTACTTTTGCATGTTGGCAGTGCCACGCTTTTAGTTAGCGTCACATATGTGGGGCCACGCTGCATATGGTGGGCGCTTTACCGAATAGTTTCTGCTGTATTCGTGCCTGTGTCCTTGTCGTTTGCTCTGCGTTTTCGACGCCGTGCACGTGTGTGTAGTTTCACTGTGCGCGCATGGTGTGGCTCCTGATGCCGTTCAGCTTTGCTTTTCTTTTTATTGTGATAGCAATTATATGGACAGTCTCGGCGTTTTTTTGCGGCCTCCGTCAATCTCCGTATGTGTATGCATATCTACATATATGAAAACGGAAGAAAGAAAAAAGCTGCCGCACTTTGCGTCCAGGTTGTCGCGATGCATGCGACAATCTTATCTCCCACGCATACTTTGTCCCGCCAAAGGGGTGGGGGAAGGGTGTGTGAAGGGTGTGTGCTAGATTCTTGTACGGGCACGCTTATTCTTTGGTGAGGAGAATTGCGTGCCTTCGACTTTGACTGGAATGATTGTGCTTAGTGGCCGGGCGCTCAAAGATCACTTTGCTCGCTGGACAGGCGCCGTTTGCTAAAAGGGTGCGCTTTTCAAACACAGCGAAGTAACAACTGGGGCACTTCTTTGTTCACTGTTCCTGTGATTTGGTTTCGTGCCTCGTTTTTGTTTGAACAGCGTGCTAAGTGTCGAGCGGTAAACAATAGTTCGCTCTCGTCCCGTGTATGTTGTTTTCATGCGTAATTTGTGCGGGAGCAGCACGCTGCACGTTTCCATCGCACGCTGCATTTTTCAATCTGCTTGCCCTTCTCAGCATTACATTTCAAGTTGTTGCTATTGCATCGATTGCTTTGCCCTTGCGGCGAAACTGTGACTTTTCTTTTGTTCATTTTGGACGACCGTGTCATCACCACCGAGGGGATGTTGAGATTAGGCACTGATGGAAACTCTCAGAGACCACATCGAGGACGGTTCTTCGGAGGTCGACTCGTCACGCACTTCTGTCTTGCGCTGTGGTGCGAGTTTGCAGGCTGGTAGCTTTCCCGATTAGCCGATTAGTTCTGGCAGCGCAACGGCTCATTGAATGCAATGCAATGAACGCAGTAGCGAAAAATTGTAATGTTATAAGAAGTAAGACTGGCAGTCAACTCTTTTTGATTTGATATCGCGGAGCTCCTACAATTTGTTGGTGTGAGCAAATACAGCTGCTCCAAGGAGAAGTGCTTGCTCTTTTCACACAGTCCCTTCACGTTGAAATCGCACTGATACTCGCCGAGATAGCAAGCGCGCCAGGGGTCGCTACCGCCCTTATAATCTAAGCTCATTATTGCTATTTGAGCAAAGCCCCCGCCCCGTCCCCGCGTTGTTTCAAGCTCATTTAACACAGGTGCTTTACTTCATGCTTGAGCATTCAACGGCAGTTTTAACACGCAGGAGGTGGTATCTTATGCACTTTCCAGGCGACGATAAGTATGGGACGACTCATTTGATCCCTGCTTCAGCAGCGCTCGGGTGCTTTTACACGCGCAGGAAAGTTCGGATGTGGGGGGGGGAGGGGGAAGGCATGTTATCCATTTGGACTTGTTACGAAACATGGTGGTGATGGCAAAAACCCGCCGAGAGTGTCCATATAATTGCTATCTTTATAATAAAGCAGTTCTTAATAAGCAGTTGACCGTAAAATGGTCAACCATGAAGACTAAGGATAATCCTAGGCAGTTCATGGCGCAGTATCACAGAAGAGAGGAGAAACCTCGATGCATCGGTGGCCGTGGCTGTTGATAGTGCTTTGGTTTGCACATAGCGTGTCATATGGTCAATGCAGACTAAAATCCAGTGGTTGTTGGACCGAGAAGATCCACTCCAACCATTTCGAAAGGAGATGAGGGTGACGTCAAGGGGTGGAGGAGACCAACGAGGGTAGTAGTTGGTCGCTTGAATTGCTGGCATTTATCAAAACTGGCCACATACTTTTCTGTGTTGCGTCGCATGGTAGGCCAGTAGAATCAAGCCAGCAGGCGGTGGTACGTTTTGGCGAATGCCAGGTGCCCTGCTGATGCGTCGTGCATAGCATAGAGTTCGTGCATTCTCAAATTTTAGGGGACCATTAAAAGAAGACAGGCACCATCAGCGTAATTTTTTTTTTTATAGCAAGCCATCTTGAACGATAAAGCCATGGCTACCTATCAGTTGAGCAGCTGAGTCAAAGAGATTATCCAAGCTGCGGTCGTTGCACTGTTCTTCACGGAAGGTGGCGAGCTCAGAAAGATTAGTATCGTCGATGGCAGCTAGAAAATCATCAAAATTGTCGGCGTCACAAAGAGTGGTTGGTAGGGGAAGCCTCGAGAGACAGTCAGCGTCTGCATGATGGCGGCCACCCTTGTAGCATATTGTAAAGTTAAATTCCTGCACTTGCAGCACCCATCACGCGAGGTGAACAAAAGGGTCGCGGAGACCAACCAACCAACATAGTGATGGTGGTCAGTCACGATTGTGAAGTGCCTCCCATAAAGATATTGCAGTGTACACATATCCCTAAGGAGTACGGCCATTAGCGTGGGTCTGGTCTTAGCGAGCCAAAGGGCACACATTAAGGGTCGCCGGGGCGAGAACACAGTACTGCTCAAGGTCGCAAAACTATTGTCTGCGGCAACACCAAAAACGCAGTACAGAGCCCGTTGCAACAAGGGTGGCGGGAAAGCAAATGGGCTTATCCACGTCCCGGGCGAAAAGTACTACACAGGTTGCCGGGAGCACGTCTCCTTGGGCTGAGGTGATTCACGGGGACACCGGGACAAAGGGCGCGGTTGCTCGAGCGAGAGCTAAAGCGCTCCCGTTGGCTTCGGTGCAATACGGGTCGGCGTAGCCTGGCCACGCACTAAGACACCGCACTGCTCTTCGACCTAGCATTCGGAAGGGGGCGACAAAAGGTAAGCGTTCGTCGTGGGCACAATGGGCCGTTGGCAAAGTACGAACGAGCCCCAAACAAAGGAAGCTGACGGACGGAAAAGAAATGCGTGCGTTTTGTCGTCCTGGAGAGGTTCTCTCTCGCTCCCGACGCACGGGCGCGAAACGTCCCGAGAGACTCTGCGCACGGCACCTCACTCGACATCCGCTACCAGGTGAGAAGGGTTAAACGTCACTCCCAGCATTTCAAATGCGACAGACCATGGAGGAGGGGACTCATGTCGGGACATGAGAACGCAGAAAGAGGCGGCAAAGCCCGCGCGAAAGTGGCGGGCTAGCCTCGATTCCCGCAATATAGACGGAACTTATGCACAGCAAAAACCACAGCGAAGCACTCTTGTTCAGGTAGGGTGTAATAATTCTCGGCCTTGCTCAACGAGCGACTTGCGTAGGCGATGACATGCTCGGCGTCATCAAAGCGCTGGATGAGCGCAGCGCCGAGACCGATGCCAGTCGCGTTGGTGTGCACTTCTGTCGTGGCAGATAAATCGAAATGGCGCAGTATGGGTCCAGACGTGAGAAGGAACTTAAGTTCACGAAACGAGGAATCACAACCCGCTGTCCAGATTAAATCCTTATTCTTGCACAGCAGTGAAGTCAATGGGTAGGCAGTATCAGCAAACTTGGGCACAAATCGACAAAAGTATGAACAGGGACCCAAAAAACTCTTTAGTTCACGTTGTGCCTTCGGTTGTTTGAAACAGCTAACTGCAGCAACCTTCTGAGGGTCTGGGTTCATACCATGTTTGTCTACATGACCAAGTACAAGTGCTTCTCGCAGACCTAAGCGAGATTTCTTGGAGTTCAGGGTAAGGGCAGCTTGTTCAAGGCATGTTTAAACAACGTCAAGTCGATGGTTGTGCGCAAAAGTGCATCCAAAAAGGACGATGTAGTCAAGTTAACATAAACAAACATTTCCATTTGAGACCACACAGTACTGTGTTCATAAAACTTTCAAATGTTGCGCAGGGGCGATGTACAAACCAAACGGCATGACATTGAATTCAAATGAGCCATCTGGTGTGACAAAAACGGTTTCCTTTTTGTCGACGGAATGTATAGGTACCTGCCAATAGCTCGATCGGAGGTCCACAGATGAGAAGTAAGATGCCGAAGGAGTCATTTGATAACGTCGTCTATACGGGGAAGCGAATACATATCCTTTTTCGTCACCGAATTCAGACACCAGTAGTCGACGCAAAACCTCCAGGACCCATCTTTTTTCTTCATGAGGATGACCGTGGCAACCCTGAGGCTAGAAGAGTCTTGGGTGACGCCCATAGCCAACATGTCTTCCACCTGTTTGGCGATCCCCTTGCGCTCCAATGCAGACACACGGTATGGTTTCTGCCTTATGGGATGCATGGACCTCATGTCAATCCTGTGGTGAGTCCGCCTATTGGGAACATGAACTTTGGTAACGTCCTGGGTGAAATCAAACAATGAAGCATGCCTGCTAAGGACGCTGACCTGCGCTTGACGCTTCTCAGAGGGTAGTGCCTTGGTAATCATGTTCAGAAACGGCGAAGAGTCTTTAGGGGCACCAGGCCTAGTCTCATGCGCACGGGATTCGTTCGAGGCTTCATTGCTTAAGGGGGGAGGCTACCCTGGAGACCGAACTTTTTTATTTTTTAAGATATCTGGATGAAACTTTCAGGGGTTGTTCACTACAATAAAACTAGCACAACTGCCAAGTTTCACGAAGCTGTGTTTCTTAGTTCCAGAGTTATTGAGGTTTAACTGGGTGCTTCACATGGGTGCCTGAGGAAGAGTCGTGAGAAATCCCAGGACATAGTAGAAAGCTGAAATTCATTGTGGTCATTCCTTGATAGCTATCCCAGGGCGCTACAAAGCCGTTTTTTTTAATCCCCCCCCCCCCCAAAAAATTCTCACGCAACTTTGAATTTGATGTAACCAGTAATGACTAGATTCATCAAAAATTAATTGTTTATTATAAGTTAACAGCACCAATTTTCAAAAAAAGGAGCTTGTTACGCCCTTGCAAGGTCATTCAGGAACAGAATAAAAAAAACGGCACACAAATCTGATGAACGGTTTTCGAGTTCTTGCTTTCCTCAGCACCACAACTAGCAAAAAAATCTGTTCTGAGAAAACAGGTCGAGAAAGTTCAAAACACGTGTTTTCTTCAAAAAGCTCCAGCACAGTAGCTAGAAGTGTCCTGGCGCACTCTTTTCTTCTTTTGCCTGGCCTCCATCTTCTCTTGGTGTCTTTTAGAATTCTTTTTTAGGCGTAAAGCGTCTTTTTCACGAGCTCGCTGAATGGCCAGATGACCTGGTTGAAGTCCAATGGAGTCCGATATCACTTGGGTTGCTTTGCAGCAGCCGCCATTGTAGCGTAGCACTGCTTCATGCAGTGCTGTTTCTACCGCGATCAAGGATGAGTGTTGTTCCTTCGGCATCAGAGACGACAGATTGGAGTGGAATGATTCTGATGCATTTTGCGTCTTCGCTCCCAGGCAGCGCTGAAGAAGCGACTTTTGTGACAGTCTTTCGTAGATGGGCAGCATAGCTGCAGCGACGTAGTCCGGTAGGCTGTGTTTATGTTTTGGCTGTGGCTCACGCTTTGCCTCTGCAGCTCTATGGCGGCACCACGATTGAGCCCCCTCTGGGCAAAGTTCATGGTGAGGGTCCTGGTCAGTCGATGTGACGTGGTGATATGTTGCCATCACTGCACGCTGCATGGCTGTTAGGCCAGTTGAATTGTTTCTCAGGGCCCAACCATAATATCCTGTCAGCTTTTCAATGAGGGCTTTAGTCAGCTTCCCCTTCCCACTCAGTGGCTTATCACTTTTCTGCATAATGTTTCGAAGAGCACTTCCAATCCTTTTCTGAACATGGTTCAGACATTCTTCTTTTACAATTGGCACTAGCCCGTACACATTCTCTTCTGTGAGGGAGCGAAGGTATGGCTGTCTCCGTCGGACACAAGAGTGATGTACCGCAGGCCATGCTTGGATACAGACCGCCCAAAGAGAGTCAAGCCTGCCTCCACTTCCATGCTTCCCGATTTTGCGTCTGTGTTTTTCTGGCAAATGTGGTGCTTCTGCCAGCTTTCGTATGCTGCATCTCCAGGTTTGGGCCCTGTTTGGCATCCAAGGCAGTGGTTTGAAAGAACTACAGCATCCAAGATGAGACCTGTAAAGAAGCCAATTACCGATCCCACTCCGATGTGTGACGTGTGACCCCGCTTATGCCATGTGCCATCGTACACTACGGTGATGTCCTTGCAGAAGCTGGGGTCCATTTCTTTATATGTTTTGATCACTGCTGTGGCAGAATCAGCATAAAACTTCTCCAAAGCGGTGGCCTCTGGCTTCCTGAACGTCTCTTTCAAGTGCTTTTGAAACGTCTTGTGGTGAAGACCTCTGTAAGAGACGTTCATGGCAGCCCAAAAGTCATTAAGAGCTGTTTGCCCCTTGCCTATTTGCTTTATAGCCATTATGGCGCGGACATTTACATCGAAAGCCTGCGTGTCCTTTTTGCGGGGTGATGTCCATAATTTATCGACGGTGCCACAAGAGGCGCACACGACTTCAAGTTTTGTTGCAAGTCCAAGCTTGGTGCTCTCTCGGACAGTCATAGCACCTTTCAAACATTCTTTGCACACTGTGCGGCTGAGCACGACGTTAAAGATGTTCATTTGAACGAGCGAAAAATGTTCGCCCTCACTTGTCACTGCAGGTGCAAGAGCCGGCTGCATCAGTTGAAATTTCTTCTGCGTCGCCGGCGTAGACTCGAGTTCAGCGCGAACGGCGTCACGACGTTTCGCATTCGCATCGATTTCTCCCTTCGTTAGGAAACGCGTCCGCAGATGAAGCGACGGTCCACTCACGCTCGATGGCGGCACCGATTCAGACGAAGTGCTGGGTCCGGCGATATCAGAAGCACTCGGTGTCATGCTCGATGGCACCGATTCAGACGAAGTGCTGGGTCCGGCGATATCAGAAGCACTCGGTGTCACACTGGATGGCATCGATTTGGAGCACGTGTCGAGCCCGGCGATCCCGGAAACACTCGGTGCATTTGCGGCTCCAGCCACACTCGATGTGTCGGATTCTCGACTGGCGACAGCCGACAACACAGTTCCGTCGCTGCAAGCGTCTACGCAGTCGGCACCCGCAGCAGAATAGCGGAATTTCGATGATCGTACAAGCCGCATAGCGCGCCTCTGCGCACCGGACTTCCGCACTGACTTCGGCTTCGTTGCCGGCATCGCCCGCAACAACAAAGACGAAAGGCACAGAACTAGTGCAAAAAGAAAAAAAAACGAGAGAAAATGATCGAAAAGATAGCACAAGGCGAAGAGCGGCTCGTAAGCAGACGTCTGTCAAGGCGGACGGAGCAGAGAGCAACAACGAAGCGAGCGCGCTGGACGCGCCATCGAGAGGAGCGACCGCCCCCGCTGCTGCACAGCAGCCAATGGCGGGCACGCTTTCTCCCGCGAGATATGAATGCGCTGCTCTAGCCAATCAGCGCTCCGCATCGCATCGCGGGAAAACACCAATAGCGTCTCAACTGTGCTGCCGACGCCATTTTGCAAGGCGGCGAACGAGAGAGAAAGAATTCACGGTCAAAACAACACCAAGATGGCGCGGGACGACCGCATGGTCCGGGAATGGCGCGCGCGCGAAGTTTGGTTTGATTTCGGGATTTGCGCCTGTTGTGGACGCTGCGGCAGCCTCGAAAATAGTATTTTTTTTTTGCACTTTGCGGTTGAATTTGGTGCTGATAATTACAGAATAGGTAGTTTATGAGACATACAACCCAAAAATGTGGTTTTTCAAAAACCGACTTTTTCGCGATTTTTCGGTTTTCAAGGGCCGCGTCCCCCCTTAAGGCGTCAATATTAAGACTTTTATTCGCTTTTAACGGGGCAAGTCGCATACCGCTTGGAAGAACAACAGATTGGTTAGATAAATTTGACACCCAAAATGTACTTGCGCCACTGGCCACAGAGACAATACAGCGAGGCACGAGCACACCCTTCTTTGCAACGATTGGATGCATCGGCTCAACAATAGCATCAAATACATCGTTGTCAGCACTAGCTAGAGTAATTTGAACGCTGGATAACGAACGGGGTGGTACGACGAAATCTCGACAGACGGCGAGGGTGCACGAACAAGTAGCAGGTTGGTTGGCAACACAAGGAGTTGCAAAAAGCTCGCCGGTACCGCAATCTAGAGTGGCGCCGCACTGTTGCAGGAAATCTAGACCGATAATCGCAATATGCATTGATTTAGCGAGCACTGTTAATTAGGCTTGATAGACGTTATTAGAGAAATAGACGTTCGTGGTACACACAGCAAGAGGTCGTAGCAATTTTCCACTCACAGCACAAAATGTGCCCGCATTATCCTGCTTGAACATCACCTTACGGCCTAATTTGGTTTTGAAATTTATGCTGATAACGGAGACACTTGCTCCCGTGTTCACTAAAGCTGTCGTTGTAACATTGTCCTCAGAAACACAAATCTTTTTATGAGGCATGGTCACTGGTGGAGGCGTAGAGACTTGTAGCTGAAGATAACTGGCGACCTCACCTTCATCGTTCGCGCTGCCTCGTTTCCCGGCGGCGGTGAAGTGAGACGTCGTCGAGGAGATGGGGATCTTCAGTAGCATGAAGGTGGTGGCGTCAAGCTCTGCACAGACGCCGGTGAGTCACTGCAGTGATTTGCCCGATGGTATGGCCTGCTGTAAAAGTCTGAAGGCCAGGGTGTCTCGTCCACGTGCTGATAGTTGCGCCCGTAGAAACTGCGTGGTTGCCTATAGGACAGTGCTGCCGTGTGACGGCGATCGGGGCAGAATCTCGCGACATGACTGCAGATGCCACAGTGAAAGCATATGGGACATTCCCGAGGTGCGCTGATGTCAGCAGAAGAATGAATGGCCCGGCCGTTCCATGCCTAATAAACAGTAGGTGGTCTAGCATAGTTGGGCTTGGCCCTCGAGGACGAGGCGTATAGTTGTAGGCATCAAGGGAGGCGGCCTTGATAGTCGTTGCGCTGAAGTCTCAGGGAGGAAAGCGCTCTCGGACATTAGGTGCAGGCCGAGAAGCCGCCCCACGTAGGACGAGCTCTTCATGCTCTACTTGTCGAATCATCGACGTGAGATTCGATGGGGCTGAATGCACGTCTACACTGGGGACATTAGTGACGTTGGGCAGGCGGCCAAACTTTAGTGTAATTCACCGCGCTTTCAGCACTTCAAATGTGCGGCAGTGTTTGATGACGTCACTTACACGCTCCAAACTTTCTTTTGCGATGAGGAACTGGTAAACGGTTTCTGCGACCCCTGATGACCAACTTGTCCTCTTCTGTCATCCAGGGGTCCAGTGCCTTGCATAACTTGAGCACCTTCTCGATGTATGTCGTGCGTGTTCCTCGGGGACTTGCGCTCGTTGCATAAGAGTTTGTTCAGCACGCTTCTTCTTCGCTGCCGGATCCCCGAAGCACATCTTGATTTCATCGACGAACTTCCGCCACGTCGTCAGGCTTTTTTCATGGTTTCCAAACCATACGGATGCGGTTTCATTAAGAAAGAGTCCCACATTGTTGAGCTGGCTGATGGCATCCCAGCCATTGAACCGACTCGCCCGTTGGTAAGAGCTGAGCCGTGCGTCAACATCTTCCCCTGCTTATTCAGCGAAGGATGGTTGCTGGATGTAGGGCTGCCACAGAATGCAGGAAGCAGGTGGCTCATTGTCATTGTTGTCGTGAGACGCTATCGCAAGTGGCAGACCACCAAGTCATCGACTACAGTGCAGCTTCATGTATTGCGCCTCAGCGGTCGATGAGTCTTCGTTCGTCGGGGGCGCCGTTATCGTACCCAGCACCTCTCACCAAAAACTGTTACGATGGGATGTGTTTATTCAAAAACGAATGGCGAAGGATAGCCGCTTTGACACCGAGCTGCTCCAAACAGACCACTTCGTTCTCTTCTTCCTTCCTTCACACGTTGCCGCTTCAGTGTAACAATATCACTTTGGGGTAAAGCTGGTCACTTGATCAGCATTGAAGGCTAGTAAAAACCACCAAAATTTTTTGTGTTTATGAGAAAGCAAAACTTCTAAGTAACAGTGATGTATGCCCCAAGCCGCTAAGAATACGGAAGTCCGCTTCTAACCCTGCTGTAAATTTTCATTAGGTTCGTCTCAGTGCGCCCTATCATGCGAATGTATGGAGCTGGCTTTGTGTCTCCCCTCTCGTGCGCATGCCTGTAATCTTCATCCAAAAGAGCTCTTTCGTAATTTCTTCCAATGCGAGAAAGGTATCACTTGGGGCTTGGCACCCAATGGATCTCGAGCAGCCCCACCCCGTTGTGTTCCTCATTTCAACTTCTGCATTAATGACTCTGTAATCATTTGATGGAATTTTTGTAGCGCCAGGCGAAATATGAAAACAGGACATGATAGACGGAGAGGATAGAGCGCTATCACGTCCTATTTTCGTATTTCGCCTCGCGCTACAAAAAAATTCTTTCAAATGCATCACCAACTAGCCCACATTGCTACTCTCGACAACCATATTTATGACCGATGAAGGGAAGCCCGCTGCTGACAGTTGGCTGATCTGGTCATAAAAACTAGAGTGCATGTATTGTGGGCACGACTTTCTCAATGCTGATTCTAGGCAATGTGAAGCGATTCCTTATTTAACAATCTTGAAGTGCGCAGAATCGTACTGCACATGAGTGAGGTAATACCGACAAAAGTGGTTACGGTGCACAGAATCATACTGCACACGAGTATGGTAATACAGACAAAAGTGGTTACGATCCAACAGTAGCTTGAGGTCTAAAAACCGTAGGCAGGTCTCTGTGGGTACATTGGTAGTGAACCTTAGTCAGCGTCCATATTCTTTAAAAACACTAAGCACAGCATCGCAGTAAGAGCACTCAGCTTCAAAATTGGTTTCATTGGCACACACACTTATCGAAGTAAAACCATCCTCTTAAAAATTCAAAAGGTTATCAGGGGGATGTAGAGGGGCACCTGGTTGTGTAAAACAACTAAGAAACCATCAACATATCTAAAGCTCCTTATAAGCTTTCCCCCCACTTAAGTTGTTATCCAACACCCTATCCACATCAGCTAAAGAAATATCACACAGAACCAAGATGACACATGAACTTGCCCTACCTACAATGACAAGGAACAGATTCCTTGTCACTGCAGGTAGGGCTCATCATCAAAAGTAACAAAAGTGACATCAAGATAAAATTGTGAAAGTGCTAAAAAATTTTCCACGGATGCTCTCCTGTTCAGAAAGAGACGTCACCGTTATCTTCTATGCACTTTTGAATCGAGGCCAAAAGCTTATTATGAGGGGGGCACTGAAGGAAACCTTTAACAGTATAATATTTTCAACGAATAAGTGTGAATGTCAGCCCCTTCTGCCACAATGTCTTTCTGAGTGCGGAGCATTTTAAGGGCCCGCGTTGTTGTAGGCTGTCATTGTATGCTGCCGTTGTCATCTTAGGTGGCTTGGTGTCATGCAGGCAAAACCAGGTGTAGCGCAGCCATGTAGAGTGAAGTGGCTCCAAAGGGAAGTGAGGATATCATAGCCTTGTAAGGAATGCATGTAGAGGGGTTAATTTCTATTCGCTTCATCTTTGTAACCAGGGGCAGGCGCATTCGATATATTCGAGTTTTTTGTGGTGAGGACCTGGCACGTTGGCTCCACCGAGCTGTCCCAGCCCAAAGCTTTCACGATTACATGACAGCTGGTGCCACAGATGCACAAGTTACCTCCAAGCACAAGCGTCAGGGCGCCACCCATCTGTTTACAAACCGCGGTTGCAACTGAAAAAGTTCTGGTTGTGGTAAGAGGGAATCTGAAATGAACATTTAAGCCATGTTCAGGTGTAGCTCTAGCCTTGACAAGCTGATCAGAACGTTAAGTATCTTCAAGACGGGAATGCAGCTCATCTGCAAAAGTCGTCGCCATTGGATCAGTCTAGGTCGCACATGTACATTTTAGATTGTCAAATGATGCAAGAACAACCAACCCAGTTAATGGGACGGACTGGTATTAAGAACCGAAAAGTGACAAAAAATTTCATTTTTTAGAATTCACATATTTGGTTTTTGGAAGTATTTTTGCATCTTTGTGCAAATTTGCACCCACCAGGAAGTGGTCCTTTTTTTTGTGGTCATTTAACTGTCCACATTCTTGGAGATAAGACTATGTAGAACCCGCAAAAAATGGGAGCATACTTCGAGGCTTCTTTACTATTTGCCAGTACCTGTTTCTGAAGCTGTACTACCAATTTATAAGGCCTTTTATGAGCATTGCAAAACATGCACGTCGTGATTGGTGTTTTTTTGATGAAACTGAGTGTTATCAGTTTTTTTCTATTTTTCTCAAGAAAGTAAATTTGCGACTGTTCAATTTTGAGGCCTCAATATCTCTGCAGCTAGGGCAGGTATACCAATAATTCTTTTTGCAATAGAAAGCTGTACATGCATAGATGGCAAGTATGGGAAAAGAATTAAGAGCACAAGCTTTTTTAATAAATTACTCATCAAAATTGTAAAATAACTTCAACTGCTTTTTATAATTGAAAATTAGTTTTGCTGTAAAATAAAGAAATGCCAAAAAAAAAACCTCTTGCATACCTTCAATCTCTAGTCATTCGTCTATGTTGGCATATTTTAAATGCCACTTTTAATTGAGCACTTTTTATTCTATGGCGGTCTTAAGCAATAGGGGGTGAACTTAAGTTATCTCAGGAACAAGATGAATTACAGGAAAAGTGATTGCATATTTGAAATCAGGATAAAAAGCTGCACAAGTCTGTGCAGTTTGAGCAAGATCATTGAAGAAATAAACAAAGAAATGTCTAAGATGAGTCTTCCCCTTTAATCGATTCAAGAGGCTCTTTGGTAAGATATGCAAATGCACGGAGTGATAATACATAGTTGCGAACCATTGTGGTAAATCCTCACATACAACAACTGTACTGGGGAAGTTAACCGAGATAAATGGCACAGGCGATCTCGGCGACACTTTCATCCGACCTACACTTGTGACAATGCTTCAACTGCACTCCATGGATAATGCGGTTACGTACCTCCCAAGTGCACGGCTCTCTTCGTACGCTCCATTCGAGGCAGTGAAATGCGTACAGCCTGTTGACAGGTTTGGCAAGTTTCTTAGGTGTTGTTTTTCTGTGAATTCCCACAGACCTGAAGATCTCATGAAGCGGGCCACAGCCTGAACAGCCCTACCCGATACATTCTGTCAGGGGTTATTGCAGCTGCATACAATCGGGAAAAAGCATACTCGAAATCATTCTTTTGTTCACTGCCGCTTGAATGAACTGCAGAAACACATGCTCTGTATGCTCCATGACCCAGTGACATACTTACCTCACACGAGTATAACAAAATCCTTTTGACACGTCTAAGGCTTCTATAGTTATATTAACTGTGTAAACCCTGAAAAATGCTCCGCATATGACCATGCTATCCACAACAATAACAAGTGTTTCGGTAAACATTTTACGCCCCCATACAAGGCTTATTCATAAAAAATGTGGTGCGGCTCATTACAACGCGAAACACTTTACAGAGCTAATCATTTTTGCTGGGTAAGCCACACCAAAACATAACCAATGAACTGGTGTTGAAGACAAGTTCTCGATCACATTTTATAGCTGCAGCGAATTCCTTACGATGGTCTTTGTAAACAGAACAGTAAAGGGAAAAAAAAAGCTTATTCTATCTTTCTTGTGCTTTCCCACACAAATCACCGTGACAGCTCGTTGGTACACCGGTTTTCATTTCTTGCACAGTGACAAACACAGCAGCAACGCGAAAGTAAATGCCCAACGACACTGCTACCGAATTTTCGTGATGTATGTCCGATGAAATTTGTCTATAGCCTTCACAGTGGTAAAGGAAACTTAAAGAAAGGAGTATAGGTATATACTTTCCAACTACGTATCCAATAGTAGCAGCAAGAATCTAAAATTAGGCATAAATATTTCTAGCCTTCATGCATTTTATCATGCAGCCCCTTGTACTCTTGTGATCATTCTAGTCGACTTACCCACCCCATTCCATCTTCTGAGGGACTGGAACGCTCTTTCTGCCAACACTGTGCATCACTCCAGCTCGAGCTTATTGAATGTATTGTAAAATGTGTAATAATATAACACTCCTGAACTTTTGGGGTATTGGAAATAAACAAAAAGCAGGTCAACGACACTGCCTTTTTTCATATTTGTTCGGTAAAATGCACTTTCAAGGCTTTACAAGAGCACAGCCTTGTATAATTTAAACATTTTGTGTAGCAGCTGTGCAGTAGTCGCACAGGTTTACATGGAATGTTTAAATGGATTTCACAAGAGGCATGCTCTAGGCAGCAGTTCTTCTCTTTTATGTGAAATATCTATTATAAGCAGGGTACCTTGTATGCATTTTCTTACCAACCCGCATTTTACTCTAGGCACACTGGGGCCTCTTATACCCACCTGTCTCTTATATCAATGTCTCTTATGAAGGTGTTCAACTCTATTCTTCACTATAGCCAGTAATTGATGCAGTATTCGGGATCAACAAAGCAAGCGTGCTGATCTGGCACATTATTGAACGGCATGTGTTAAATTATGGTACCTTATGCGTTACACCTGCGTGAATAATTCAGCATGTGAAAACAACTAGTAGGCAATTGTAAGATAACCATGTAATATAGACCATTCATGAGGCTTCTGAATGTGCACCAGCTGAATTCATATAATGGTGCAGTCATTGTTTTAAAGGTGAACATATTTGACAGAGATTTCTCTGGCTGAGTGAAATTTATAACAAAAAATGCACCAATCTTTCTATGATGAAATTAAAAAATATAAATTGACCCGATGTTTCGGAACTGATTCGGTTTCTTCTTCAGGGGTGGCTGTTTGGCCGGCTTCAAAGCTAATGACTTTTTTTTGTGGTGTCCCTCCTCTCCAGCATCCTCCTTCCTGCCGTTCTTGTTGCTACGGTGTTTTCTCCACTGGTTTCGTGCACGTATACACTCAATAAGGCTCCAGTTGAGCAGTTAATGTTTCCAGGTTTTGTTTAAACATGCCAGGGCTCTAAGAACTGCCTTTTTGTGTGGCTATTTTTCGTGTCGATGACCAAGGTGTAGTTGAAATTTATGCGATAGTCTATTTCTTAGTTGTGTTCTGTGAGAGCGATTCATGCAGTGTTGAAGCTACGCACGTTGTTTCGAGTTTGCCTTATCCTTTCCTGGAAGTTTGTGGCGTGGCAATCAGTTTATGGAACCTCATAGACTAATCTGGGTAATCTCTCCGACGGTGTTTTGGTCAGGGATTCAATGGGAGCTAAACAAGCTATTGGATGACATTTTCGAGAACCACTCAGAATCAAGAATGCTTTACTTGCACCTTGTATGCAGAAATGGTGCTGCGCTGGGATTCTATGGCTTTCCAAAGATCCACAAAGCGGGGATACTGGTATTCTGATAGAGGACATTAAAGCATCCCAATTTTGCATGCTGTCCGAACATCTACACAGGACTCTAATACCACTAGTGGGGAAGACAGCCACACATGTAAGAAACGCCACCCATCTTGTTCAGCGTATGGTGGAAGTGACAATCAGCAGTGACGAGATCCTTTTATCGCTAGAAACTTTGGATTAACAGAGGCTGGAGAGTTTTTTTTTGAAATGGTCATTGGTTCATTGTAGTGGATGTTGATTTTAGACACCTGGCAGATTTTCTCACACAAGCCTTTGCGTGTGGACGTGTCTCTAACGTAACTTTGGAAAAAAAGATTCTCGAATAGAAGTGAGCCAGTTCAAAGGGTGTTCAGTGTAACAAACATAACACGTGGTCACTCTGGTCTTTCAGTGGACTCCTGAGGGCCGCCGCCTCATCACAGGTGCATCAAGTGGAGAGTTCACCCTCTGGAACGGACTCACATTCAACTTTGAGACCATTTTGCAGGTAAGGCTAGCTGCTCTTAAGCAGGGACCATTGTCAAGTGCACACAAGCTTGACGTCAAGTTTTCTAGACTAGCTTTCATGATGCCTCCAGGACATACTGATGACAAGGTAGATCACTGGGGTGCATCACTCAGTGCACTGTCTTATAGTATTGCAGAGAGTAATACAACTTGCGTGCCGTTGTGGTGCAGTGGTTACCGTGCTCAGCTGTTGACTCGAAAGGGGTGGGTTACATCCAGGCTGTAGCGGTCGTATATCAACAAAAGCGAAATGCTAGACCGAGGCTCGTGGGCTGTGCGATGTCAGGGCACGTTATTAAAGACTTGATATTTTGAAATTTTTAGAGCCTTCCACTACAGTTTCTCTCATAATCATATCACAGTTGAAAGCACAGCTGTGGGAAAATTTGCCTGGTAATTTCATGAGAGATTAGTGTTGTCGCCCACCCAAAAAGCTGCCATTCACTGGGAAGACACTGCTAAAAAAAAAAAAAATACGTGTGATGAGCAGTGGCTGTAGCATGCTGTTGTGTCTGGTTCATCATGGCGATGGGGAAGAAAACTGCTAAATTATTTGAATGTTTAATGTTTGGGGAGGCCTGAAGATGCGCAGTGGGCCAAAATTCTCCGTGATCTCCCCACTGCAGTGTGCCTGTTGGCTCGTGAAACTTCACGACTCGGCAAGTTATCATTTGACCTTGTTGAGGCATCAAACATGGCAACAGTGCCTTCCTAGGCTTGAACAAAAAAACAAAATCAATGAGTTGGATGCAACTCATCAAAACTTAAAACTGCTTCATTTTTCTGGTAGCTTTGTGCCATCCTTAGACAAATGGCAGTTTTTCTCTATCAGTTCGTTCCATGAATTGAGAAAAAATATAAAAGAATACTGGTTTGCAAGGTTAGGTTCAAGATAAATTGCTAACCATCTTTACTGGTGTCTTTATTAAAAGCCACACTCTTACCATGCAAGCAGCTTTGTTAAAGTTGAAATAAATGCAATGCCTACTTGTCAGCATTGCATTTTGCTATCTTAACCTGCCGAGAAGCGCATTAACATGCTTAAGAGTGAAGTGTGGGCCTAGGTTCAGTTCACGCATTAAACAAACTGTTTTCTTTTGTTTGCTTTATTTCTCTTTCTTTAGATAAGTAGCACCATGTAGTAGAAGAAAAATAATTATTGTGGTGACTTAGCAAGTGTGGGTGCCTCTGGTAATTACGGGAATCTGAGTCTGACACTCGGTCACAAGGGCTACATTTTGATGAACTTAGGCGAGTGTTGAAAAATTGGAATAAATGTAACAACCTAGTGATCTGCAGGTGACATCATGCTTTTAAACAACAGTGGGGACAAATATGGAAAACTGATAAAAGATTTGAACAGAGACAGTGTAAAAGTAGGTCTTAAAGTGCAAAATACCAGCCAGTGCTCAGTAGCCAAGTGAAAAGAAGAGTTTACAAGGAGTAATGTCTAGCACATTTGCTTGCATGGGAGTGTACTTTTGCAAAGGAAATTTTCTGAAGAATAAGGGAACATCCAGAAGACATTCTTAGGTCATGACAAGCAACTAACTCTTAAGCCTGGCAGAAAGTGTACAAACATTGCATTATGCCATTTCTATTAGTTGAAACAAAAAGAGCTTGAGTAGCAGTAAAAAAAGGCTCAATAGAACAAAAGAAAAGAAAATAGGCATACTACAGTTGTACCTAGATATAACGAAATTGACAAATTCCCAGGAAAATTCGTTATAGAGAGGATTTCAGTATATGCAGGCTCGGTACGAAAATTAAAAAAAAAAGCACAAATATAAACAAAAGGAGAACTGAAGGCAGAGCTGACCCAAGACAGCTATTTAGCGGTAAAAAACTGCATTATTATTGCGATAGCAATTATATGGACACTCTTGGCGGGTTTTTGCCGTCGACGCCTTGTTCTGTAACAAGTGCAAATTGATAACATTCCCCTATGCGCCGTAACTTTTACGAGAGGGTAAAAGCGTGTGCGAGCGCTGCTGAAGCAGGGATCAAATGAGCCAGCCCTTCTCTATCGCCTGGAGGGTGCATACTGTAACATCCCCCACGTGTTAGAGCTGCTGTCAAATACTCAAACAGAAAGAGAACCACCCTTCTTGAATGAGTATAAAAAATGCAAGAGGGAGGGGTGGGGGGTGGGGTCGCTTGAGTAGCACTGGTGAACTTTGATTACAAGGGCGCGGTCATGATCACTGGCACGTGCGCCATCTCGGCAAGCATCAGTGCACTTTCAATGGGAAGAGACTGTGTGAAAAGAGCGCTTCTCCCTGGATCGGCCGTATATGCTTACACAATCGTTTCATAGGAGTTCAGGACATTGCATCCTAAAGAGTTGGCTGTGCCAGCTTTACTTCGTATAACATTGCAATCTGTTGCTATCGCGAAGATCCTTTGGTTTTCAGCGTGGCCCGTAGAGTTTCTGTCAGCACCTAATGTGATGACCCAGCTGTTCGCGTTTTAAAGAAACAAACAAACGCAAAGCTGTAAGTCGTTGGGTGTCACAGCATGCGTGCACAGTGAAACCATGCACACACGCACAGCGTCGAAAACGAAGAGCAAACGACACAAATATTTCAGAAAAGTATTCGGTAAAACGTCCTCTATTTGCTGCGCGGCCCCACATGTGACGCTAACTAGAAGCATGGCACTGGCAACACTAAAGTAGTTTTCTTTTTGTGTGTGTATGTGTGTTTGTGTGTGTGTGTTTGTGTGTGTGTGTGTGTGATTTGGTGGGAGGGAAGGGCACATCCACGCATGCGCCCGTGGCGTCAAGAACGATGGCAACGCCGGCTCGTTGAACTTAGGCCCCCTGGCCCCCCTCGTGCAAACCCGCGCACAATATTGAACGCTCGCTCTCGCATGGAAGTTGCCGGGCCATGAGTGCATTGTGGCCCCAGCAACTCCCACACAGCGACGAAGCACGGCGGTTGCCCCGTCTCGCTTCGGCAGTGGCGGGGGCAACCGCCGTGCTTCGCGCAAGCACTTGCGGTTAATTTGAACGTACCGCACTCCGAAAATGCTCTCAGCATCCCACCCAATCCCGCGGCGGCACCTGCGACACCTCAAAGCTGCGTGCGAAGGAAATGAAAAGGAAAATAAAGGCTGCGGTGCAATGTTTTCTCTCTCTCATATGCCAATCTGCGACGCGCCCGGGTCACGCTTCTCCCTTTTCCGTCCCTGCCACGTAAAGACCCTTCTTCCAACGCCGCGCACGACGAGAGAGAGGGAAAAATAAAATAAAGCTGTCGCTGGGTTGAATGAATCTGTGGTTGAAGGAAAGAAAAAAGGCACTATCTTCGGCAACCCTTGCCCCTTGCGGGACACGGCTCTGCGCCTTGAGGGAGGGGAGGGGGGGTTTTACGCGCCGATGCCACGCTTCCTCCTTTTCCCTGCCACGTAACCCTTCTCCCTTTCAACGACGCGTGCGAAGAGAGCAAAAAAAAAGAAAAGCTGCCGTGGAGGGTTGGTTTTCTCTCAAATGCCGATCTGCTTCTCTCCGCGCGGAGACGCTCCTCCTTTCTCCTCACGTGCTGGCCATGCTGTGGCTGCGTAGCGGAGAGGCTCCGCTGTGCATTCGTTGTTGGCGTCGTCTTTAGAAAGTGTCGGTGCTGGACATTTCCGCGTGCAACTTTTCTTGCCAGGAGAATGCTGAAGCCGGAGTAGAAATGCTTTGCAAGCTGGTGCGAAATTGATTGACTCGCTGCAAGGCAAACATGTGCAAACGCGCATCAACGATTACTTCAATTAGTAACGGATGTCCTGTGATTTGCGAATAAATGTAAGTCTTCTGAAACTTTCCCCTCCTGTGTTGACTCAATGCACATGCGCCACTGCATGGAGAGCCCTCCGTTTTTTTAGCTTTTATTAATTTGAACTTCTTTTAACTCGAGCAAGTTTTTGGGCCTCTTCGAGTTCGAATTATCGTGATTTGACTGGACTTATTTATTGAATACTGCAGGCCAAGAACTGGTCCAAGCCGGACTGGTACAAGAGGCAGAATGTAAACACAAAAACACATGTGGTAACATAAGAATATATCATGAGAAATGGAATCGAAAACTCGTACTAACGGAACGTATAAACCAGCTTTACGTCTGGTAATACCAAAATTGAATCGTAAATGCTCTAACACATCGTATAATTGATGCTAGCATCAATATTTCAGAATGATATTGTGTCTGTTTGAAACGTCCGCTAAAATACCATAAGAAACTAGCGTCCGCAGACATGAGACTACGTGATTTCAAGCATCGGTGACACTTAACGTGCTATTTTCAAACAGGGGGACTGCGAATGGTGAAGAATTAAATGATGTCGGTGCTTCGAGTGTGCGGCCCTTCACGAAAAAAAAAATATATATATTCATGCCTTAAGCAGCCAAAACCACCTCACAAGCGCAGCTATAACAGATCGAGAGGGATGAAAAACAATTATCCTCACTGGGTGCCAGTCAGAGTACAGTCGACGTCCGGTTTCCTGGACGCTCAAGGGACCATGAAAATGTCTGCAAAATAGGGCAGTCCGGAAAAACCAATGCACGCGAAAACACACCTTTTTTTACAAGTATTTTTCGCAGACAGAGAGGGTTGTGGCAGGAGTAAAAGATTCTCGTTGCTATCCAGTGAATGCAGCGTTTAGGTATCTAGAAAAGAGCTCTTTAATAATAATATAAAAAAATAATTCATTATCCTCGGCGCAAGCTTATTGGTCACCACTTTGGCCCCAAAAGTTGCTTATTTTCTTTTGCATGACGCTCCGCTTGCCTGCAATGCTGTCTGACTTTTTAGCTAAGGTCATGCTGTTGCTTTACACTGATGACAGTGTCATTCATCATTGCTCGCATCCACTCCGAGCTCGTTGGCCGTGAAGGCATTGCCTCTTCGATCTCGGCGTCAGAGTTGTTGGAATCCTCCGTAACTTGACGAATTATTTCGTCATCAGTCTATTCCGCTGCAGCTTGATGTCTTTGTTAGCGTCGACGAAGCACTCAAAGGTTATCTCTGCTGGAATCAAAATGCAGGCAGCGTGCAAATTGTTGCTGGCAACTTCCGCGGATGGAATTTTGTCACACACGCTATCCACTCCAGCGCCGACGGCTAACTCGGTGAATTCGCTAGACAAAATGTGCATTGCCAAACAGCTAGAAACTTTCGGTGGCTGCTGAAGGTCAGGAAACGTGAACGTTGAACATAGCACGAAGCAGCAGCACACAACCTGCCGCAAAGCTGGGAGAACAACACGTGAATGAACAGTGAGAATTGACCACAGGTTTGACTAAGCTACAGCGGGCAGTAAATTGACATGCGCTAGACAGTTTTGAGCAACGTTTATAGAAAGCAGAAGGGTATCTTGAAGGGCCAGTTGGTACATTATACCGAGGGGAACAGCGCATATAATGGGACTGAGGAGGGATGAACACACGACACAAGCGCTGACAAACAACTGTGACTAAATTTATTACACCGAGATATATATTGTTGAAAACGGAAAACAAGAATAAAACCGTCATGTTCACAGCAAAGTGAAAGCAATCTGAATCTGCCACGAGTCAGATTTGTATTTCTTTCAATAATTATACCCTTCTCCCTGCTGTGCCACTGATTGCTGACTATTTCGATATTCTATCAAAATGGAGTTTGAAAGAGGCTGTACATCTACAGTCAATGTTTGATTTCCTGAACCCTCAAGGGACCGCAAAAATGTTCAGAAAATCGGGCAGTCTGGAAAAACGAGTGCACATGAAATGCACCTTTTTTTTTTTTCTGGGTATTTTTCGCTGACGGAGAGGGTAACGGCCGGAGTACAAGATTCCCATTGCAATTTAGCCAATGCATCGAGCTTTTATAAAATAAAAATAAAAGTCTGACGTGGTCGGCGCTGCCTCGTGGGTCAGCACTTGGGTGCAAAGAAGCCGCCTATTTTCTTTTGCACAGCGTACCGCTTGCCCGCGATCGTGTCTGCCTCAATTCCAGTCAACGTCATGTTGCTGCTGTACACCAATGACAGTGTCATCTGTGCTCGCGTCGATTCCGAGCTCGTTCGCTGTATAGGAAATGGCTCTTCATTCTCGGTGTCGGATTCGTCGGAATCCTCCGTAACTTGACGAATGATTTCGTCATTCCTTAAGTTCGCACATAGCTCGAGTTCTTTGTCAGTGTCGGCGAAGTCCTTAAAGGTTATCTCGGCTGGAATTGACATGCCAGCAGCGCGCAGATCATCGAAGGCAACATCGGTGGACGGCAATTCGTCACTCACGCCCCCGGCGAAGTCCTTAAAGGTTATCTCGGCTGGAATTGACATGCCAGCAGCGCGCAGATCATCGAAGGCAACATCGGTGGACGGCAATTCGTCACTCACGCCATGCACTTGGGGCGAGACGGCCGTCTCAGCATCTAGTGTGAAGCCCGCGTGGTGAAAACAGTTTTGCAAAGTCTCTTGCCTAAGCGCCTTCCACGATTCCTCTAGCATGCCAATGGCAGACCTGAGGTCAACAGCGTAGCTTTTCTCGTTGTCCGAACAGAGCACCATGCATCTGAGCACGTGTGATTTGTAATGATCCTTCAAGTTCCGAATCACACCTTGGTTCATCGGCTGCAGGATTGCTGTGGTGTTCAGCGGTAGAAATTTGAAATTCAATCTTTATAGCCTTTATTTCTTTGATGTGGCCGTGCGCAGCGCAGTTATCCACAAACAGCAGGACTCTTCGATTTTGCTGCTTGAACCTTCTGTCCAGCTTGTGCACGTACGCTTTGAATTACTGCTGCTTTACCCATGCCTTGTTAGCTTCATAGAGTACAGGCAGAGTCACTGCCTTGTTGAAACATCTTGGATGCTTCGACTTGCCTATTACGAGTAACGGAAGCTTCTCGCTGCCTGACATGTTGCTGCCAACGAGGACAGTGAGCCGCTCCTTGCTGTGCTTGCCGCCGTGGCTGGGGTCACCAGCAAATGCAAGCGTTTTCTCTGCAGCAGCCTGTAGAACAGTCCAGTTTTGTTGCCGTTGAAAATATCATTAGGTGGAAAGTGCTGAAGCAAGGACTGCAGCTTTTTATCCTGATATTTGGCTACACTGGAATCATCGACGGTGCCACTTTCTCCGCACATCTTCTTGAACTTCAAGTCATTGCAGCTCTTGAAATTGCAAAGCCATCCATCGCCGAACTTGAAGTCCTTCACGCCCATCTGAAGCGCAAAAACCTCCACGTTCTGCTTCAGGATGTAGCCTGACACTGGGATTTTCTTAGCGATCATGGCACTAAGCCACACGATGAGCGCTTTCTCGAGCTTCGGGTAAACACTCTGGCTCGCATTCTTCTTTTCAGCCCCGGTTGATTTGGCAGCCACTTCCAAAATCTACGCCTTGTTTTTGGTGAATTCCGAAACAGTTTGCTTCGAAATTCCGAACTCCCTCCCCACCTCTGCCTGCAAGCGAACGAGTTGGACCTGTTCAATGATGGCGGCTCTTCTCTATCATGAGCCTACAAAGGGGCTTTGTACGCTTCGAAGGGGCTGACGAAGACGAAGGAGCAGTCGGTGCCATCGCTGTAAACGGCGAATCTGCTCAGAGAAAATGTATGCTGAAGGTCGTGAAACGTGATCACTGAAGATAGTGCGCAGCAGCAAACGATCAACGGCAGACATGACCGTAGAGCTGACAAAACAACACATAATGAAAACAGTGAGGTTTGGCTTGGCATAGCCGCTCTGCTACGTCTGGCAACGGATTGACACGTGCGGTTGCGAGGTTACGGCAGCCGCAACGCGGTGCGGTGGTTGGCGGCATTGCTGCTGGCCATACCTGCGATGCGAGTATGGCGGGTTTGAGGATATGAAAACAACCGAAATGTCAGCGTTGGTGGTGACTTTGGGTTGGTGGTTAACAGTAAAAAGTCTGGGAAATTGGATACGGAAGGCTATAAGCGTCCAGAATTTCGGACTTTTTGTTACATTGACTCTATGGGGAACTTGACGGTGCCACAGATGAGTCCAGGAAATCAGGCATGTCTGGAATTTTGGGCGTCCGGCAAATCAGACGTCGACTATACTGACACGTAGAGAATCTTTATCTGGAATATAGGTGAATTCTTGCATTGACCACTATAATGTACATTGTTCCAATCTAATAATGCAGGCAGCTGTCATTGAAACCAAGGTCACTGATTATTTTGTTTGCTGTACGAAACCTCAAAAAGGAAACGGTACAAAAAAGAAAACAACAAATTTTCATTGTTAATTCAAGTCTTTTCGAGGACTGCATTGCTAATCATGACTGGCACTCTTTGTTATGCACCGTTTCTTCAGGTAACCTATACGACACTTTTGTACAGATACTGGACAAGTACAGAAAGAAATGTACCCGCATTGTTAGGATTAGATTGCGCCGAAATGAGAACAAACAGCCTTCGCTACAAATATTAGCTGCAATCAAGGAGAAGGACCTTTTGTCGACCCAAGTGAAATTGGCACCAAACCACTTTGAGTTGCTACAAAAATTTAATATGTAGAAATCAAGTGGATGCTATGTTCCGGTTGGCTTAGCGGAATCACCTACGAGGGTAAGTGAAGTTTTTTCAAACATGAAAAAGACATGGTCTCTATTAAATGAATTAAGAGATGTATTAAATGTGATGGCCGTCAGTTATCTTTTCTCTCACACTTTTCAGATGATAGAATCACTGCGAATGAATTCATTACTTTTTTTTTTCACGCGTCTCTGGTATTGCTAAACCACACCCTGAAGTATGTACTCTAAAATGCAGCACATGCACTTGCGCACCTTCCTTCTATATCAGAATGTGATCTTAAATTCATTCTTTTAACTTAAAACTTGATAAATCACCAGGTATTGAAGGAATTTCAGTACATAAGTTATGCAGGAGCTTTCATGCTATCTTCTTTTCCTTTTACCCCGCCACGGTGGTCTAGTGGCTAAGGTACTCGGCTGCTGACCCGCAGGTCGCGGGTTTGAATCCCGGCTGTGGCGGCTGCATTTCCGATGGAGGCGGAAATGTTGTAGGCCCGTGTACTCAGATTTGGGTGCACGTTAAAGAACCCCAGGTGGTCCAAATTTCCGGAGCCCTCCACTACGGCGTCTCTCATAATCAAATGGTGGTTTTGGGACGTTAAACCCCACATATCAATCACATATCAATCTTTCATGCTATCAAGTGTGAGACTATTTACACTACTAGTATTGACACTGGAATTATCTCAGCAGGATTGGAAAAGGCCTTAGTGATACCCCTGTCCAAGGGAGCTGCACGAAATAAGTATAAAAATTACCATCCTATATCTGTCTTACCTTGCATTTCTCAAATACAAGAAAAACATCCTGCAAGCTATGTTCACATACCTCGATTACAATCGCATAATGTCAGATGCGCAATATGGTTTTATACCAGGTAAAGGCACGCAAGACCTCCTGGAGGACATCAGACATTATAAGTTCTGCATTCGAAGCTAACCAAGGGGGCATGTACTCTATTCGAGGATGTTAGCAAAGCTTTTGATAGCGTGTGTCTTAGTCTGATATTGAAAATCTCTATGGCTGGATATTGTGGGCCTTTCTTGAAGTTACTTGCGAACTTTTTAGACGATAGAACACAGTTAGTATCCATAGGACAATGCCGTAGCATTATAACCTGTGTAAAAGCTCTGTTCTTGCACACCTGTTTCCTATGTTTCTTCTGTTAAATACCTTTGTGTACTTCTCGACTGTGACTTCTCCTGGCATTCTTTTCCGACTTACATTTGTTTAAGGCCTCGGGCAGTCTCTCATACATATTGTACGCCACTATGTATCAGTACGCAAAATGATTCTGCAAGGGTTACACTATAGTGTTCTTTGGTACGGTGTTACGTCGTTTGGTCACTGTGCAATATGTGGCAAAAATAGAATAAACTTCATCCTTAGTTTTGCATTGAAAAAGATTAGCTATGATTTACAACTGCTTTCCTGCACATTATAAATTATTTTATTTATTATAAATGAAAAAATAAATTATATGGACACTCCCGCTGTATGCTAACATGCACCTTGCAGGACCACAATAAAGTTTCGCAACCAACCAACCAACTCTTGGCTGGATTTAGCCACCGGCATAGACGTCTGCGTCGTTCACTGTATATGTATACATATCTATATACCGTATTTACTCGCATAATGAACGCACTCGCATAATAATCACACCCGTATCTTCAGTCATCAGAATTTGGATTTTCTTTTTAGATGCGGAAGCATCTTATACTCGCGCCTTGTAGTGCGCCGTCCGCACCGCTTCTCGAACATTCGACAGCTGACGCGCGCGCATGCGCCGTCGCGCCGTCGCCCACTCTTCCACCATCTGTGCATCCCTTCCTCCTCTACACACCGCGCGTGCTTCACTCCTCCACCATCTGTGCACCGTTCCTCCTCTACACACCGCGTTCGACATCTACAATTCTCCTGATTCTCCAGTGGACGCGCATGTGGCTTCGCGCTTCGAGAACATTCAACAGCTGACAGTGCATGCGCCGTCGCGCTGTATATATACTCAAGGTCGGCGCTCGCTCGCTCAGTTGCCGCTCGTCGGTTGGTTTGTACGGCGCGTCGACGTCCAAGGTTGCGGTGAAATGAATTCCAACGAATCCACAAACACAATGATCGACGTCCCTTCGACCAGCGCCGTCCTTTCGCATACGTGTGTACGTGTTCACTCATTTACCACCCCCTCCTACAACCACGTTAACCAATTTAGCCATCGACCCAAGTAAGTCGCAATTTAACACCCCATTTCACAACCACGTTAACCAATTTAGCCATCGACCCAAGTAAGTCGCACTTTAACACCCCGTTAGCCAATTATACGCTCCGCATCCTCCTCAGTGTTCCCCCGAGGGAAGCTGCTGGCAATTTTTTTCTCGCGTAATAAACGCACCCCCTACTTTAATCCTCTGCAGTCCTACCAACCGACACCTGGCACTTCCTCACCCATTGAATTTCTTACGTTTTTATTACTTTGCCACCCCCCCCCCCCCGGCCACCTCGTCTCGCTCCCTCCCTCCCCCCTTTGCCCGTTGTCACGTGCTGTATTGTTTTTCTTTCTATCTGTGCGCCCAACGTCCCCCATCATATCTGTGCCTCACAGCGGGGTTGACGAACAATTAGAGTGTAGACATCGCAGCTGATAAGCACTCCACGAGCGAAGGTCACGAAGCTGCTTGTGCCAACCGACGATCGCTTCCTGCAATACGAAAATTCCCAATCATGTGCTCGCAATTTTGGAGCGACGACGACAGGATTTGCTGACACAGAGGGTCATTCGTCGCTATTGCGTCGCAGGTTTTTTGACAACCAGAAAAAAAAAAAAAGCTTGTCATCCAGAGAGGATCGTGACAATTTCTGCAACTTTGTAGCACCCTGATTCTCGCTTCGCTTGTTATTCGCGCGCAGAGGAACTTCTCATGTAAAATCCAGGTGGCAGCCGTATTTTGTCGTTAATCTTGTTATTGACGGTTTGTTTTGATGCTTCGGGGGTAGCTTGCTGCAATGCTGGTTACTTGCTACAATGTTAACGACGTCGTCACGGTCGTCGTGTGAGGTTGCCACGAAGTTGGCAAAATGCGTCGTAGCGTGGTAGCGCACACTTTTGGGCCCCCCTCGATATCACCGCGGATGTCGCGGTTAAACAATTGCGAAAAAATATAGCTGCAAAACGCTTTTGCGGCATGCACGAGCGGCCCGTGGACAGCTTGCAGAAGATAGCACCATCAATCACGGAAGATTAGTAAAATGCAACAAAGAAGGTGTTTCCAAACAGTGTGTACATATGTCAATTGCGAAAAGCTAAGCTACCTAACTGTTTTTTTTTTGCATTACTGCATTTTTGGCTCCTCCTGAAAAAGTTTTCATAAAGTTTACCCTGCTTAATAAACGTAGCCCTGCAACTTTGCTCCGATTTTTCGAGAAAAAAGTGGGTTCATTACGCGAGTAAATACGGTATATCATATGGAAGCGCAAGAAAAATGATCCAGAAAATGACTCCGGCACGTGGAACAGAATGTCTGACCTCTTGCTTGCTAGTGCGAGGCATTAGCCACTGAGTCACGAAGGAGCACATACTTCAACATCGAAATGCCAAGCTATTTATGTCTACCACTTACTTCTGGCGATGGTCACCTCGGGGGAACTATCGTGTTTTCAGCCTTACCAGTGACATGGCGCAATGAGATTGCATCGCCAGATCATCTTGATGCAGCGGCGGGGCTGTCTCTTATTTCCCCCCCATTTGTACTTTGCCCCGCAGAGAGCCGGAGAGGGGGAGGTGTCAACTCTCACGCGGCGTGCACGCTCTTATCTCGGGTGGAAAGAATCGTGTTTCTTGGGCTTTCACCGAAAAAATACTGTTGTAGTTACCGGGCGCACGAAGTTCACTGCACTCACTGCACAGTCTCCGTTTGCGAAAAGAGTGTGCTTGTCAGACACAGCGAAGTAACGATTAAGACACTTATTCGCGTGAGCAACGTGGGGACGTTTTAATCTGCTTGTCATTTTTCGCGTGACCTTTCAGTCTGGGGCTATCGCATTCATTGCTTCGCCTTTGCAGCAAAGCTGTGAATCACTACAATGCTCACCTTTGCAGCAAAGCTGTGAATCACTACAATTTTGATGTCCTCCTTACTGAGACTGCTGTCCAGAGGCATTTTCGGTCCAATAAATATAAAGTTCCATATGTCCCTGCTGCCTTCGACCTAAAAGCCGTTTTGAGGTGATTCGCTGCTCCACCAGATATGATCAGTGCACTCCTAACTATATCATACCATCTTGCTTTAATAAACTACCCGCGATTGTTTTTCATGCTAAATCAAAATTTCAATTGAAGTAACTTCTGCGTTGCATTATTCTGTAACTCTTTCGCAATACTTGTTCATTTTCTCGGGGAAATGCATTAGGGGTATCAGAATCTAAAGGTTCCTACGTTGCATCAGGCTTTGCAATGCCTCTTGGTGTACTAAAGGAATTATATTTCAAATTTTTCTTCTTTTTGTCTCTTGTTTTTTTATGCACATTTTAGAATGATGTTATAATGCTTTGTCATGTTATTTTTGTTTTCTTGGTTTTCTTTCTTGTTTTTCTTTTTTTCTTTTTACGTCACCAAAAACTTAAAGATGTCCTATTATTGTATAGATGCTGTTCTATGATCGAATGTCAGGATAGGTGACTGTGCTTGTATTAGTATCAGATTTATTTTGTCTTGCACTGTTGTAAAAGCATGCTTTTTTTGTATACATACAAAAAAAAAAAGGGGGGGGGTGCATCTATAGGGTTTTAGATATATTAAGTCTTGTCTGCTTTCTGTCGGCTCTGCCCTTCAAGCCTAATGAGGCTTTGCCAGGTTAATTTTGTATCTCTGTGGCTTTTTTTAAGAATGTGAATAAAAGATTATTATAATAATAATTATTATTATTAATATTACTATTATAAAGGCTGTTTAGATAAAGTCGCAGTGCCACCGTGGTCTCTCAATTCTTTGCAAGCGCTCCTGAGGTAGCATGACACAAATGCACTAATTTCGCCTGCTTGTTTGTGTATGCACGAGGACTAACACAAATAACACAGATGATGGTCGAAAATTGGGTGTTGTTGCCCCTTTGAGCATGACGAGGTAAGTGAAGCTTGACTTGCCAAAAAGCTACAGCACCTGGCAAAGATTCATTTGTGAGCGATGTTGTTCGTGCCTTGTTTGCAGGCGCATGACTCATCCGTGCGCTGCATGGTGTGGAGTCACAACGACACGTGGATGGTGACGGGTGACCATTCGGGCTATGTCAAGTACTGGCAGTCCAACATGAACAACGTCAAGATGTTCCAGGGCCACAAGGAGGCCATTCGAGGCATCAGGTGGGCACCTGGCAGGCACTGCACAGGCAATGGGCAGTAGAAGTCACATGCATCACACGTTGTCTTCTCGCCTTAGAAAGGGCCATTTCCTATAGTCAGTGGGGAACTTTTTGACACTGTGATCCTTATAGTTAGCTCTTTCACTGAGGTTGTGTCCTCATTGGGTTGGTTCATATGTATTTACAGTTTTATACATTCATAGTGCATATATTCTCACACTGTTCCAGAGAATTGTCCCACATCCACAAAAAGAAAATTCAACTTTAAAGAACATTGTGCGGCAGTCATGCCTGAAGAAGCACACTAATAGACAAATGTGCACATAGTATCTGAGCGCATAACACAGCTAGAAGCTTAAAGCTCACACACTGTGCTGGTGTTTACCAGGGACTTGTTATCTCTGTACAGATTCTTTTCCCATTTTTACACCTGTTTTGACCCTTCTGGATTAAAACAGGGATGGCCAGAGAAAATTGATTGGATACAGCTCCACGTGAAAGTGCACTGAGTGACAAAAAATAACGAGTGTAAGAAAAAAAAAGTAGGTCTGATTAGAGGGGAGTGTACCGGGCAAGGGCAAAATTCTTGCTTGTTGAGATATCTTTATTAAATTTTCAGAATATACTCCCAGAAAAGGAATTCGATGAAGCCAAAGTTTGATGTTTCACAAAGTTACGTTGACTGGTTTCCAAGTTACAGCCATGGGCCAGAGTAGTTCTCATGGGTCCCTCGCTCAGGGCCCCGAGAATTCGGAAAATGTGCTATAACCGTGAAATTCATGATGAAAATTTCTTTCTCGCCTTAGGGCGAGAAAGAGCCCTTTTTTCATTTTTATGTGCTGACAAAATTTACCAGATCATGGAATCTAGCATTGCTCATGAGGCTTATATCAATGAAACTTTACTTAAAGGGGCCTAGCAAAACTTTACGACCATGGTCAGAAAACGATGCCGTTTGGTAGTTGAGGCTCCCGAGAACACGCGTGCCGATTAATGTAGTGCAGCATACTGTCTGGAGTCGTTTTCTCTTCTCCCAATAAATGACACTACCAGCTGAAAAGTCTCTGTCTCACAGGCCTAGTATTAGCCATTGACTGATTTGAGCCCAACACACCAGGGAGTCACTGGAGCTGCACAAGAGACCGAGGCGTCCACGCGTGCACATGCGATCACCCTGCCAAGTTGCGTATTCTGAGGTGGGGGGGAGGGGGAGAGTGCGTAAGGTTGGAGGTGACCGTAACGTACAGTCAGCAACCATTTTCTCGTAGCCTCAAGGGACTGCGAAAACGTCTGGAAAATCGAGCATTGTGGAAAAAGGAATGCATGCGAAAATGCACCTGTTCAACGGGTATTTTTTCCTGATAGGAAAGGTCACGGCAGCAGTACAAGATTCTTGTTGCATTCCAGCGAATGCGTCGTTTAGGTGACTCTGAAAAGAGCCGCTTGTTAAAAAAGAAAGAAAAGAAATTCAATGTGGCCGACACTACCTCATGGGTGAACACTTTGGCCCAAGTCAGTGAGTGAAACAATTTTATTGACGATCTGGCATTGGTGGGCTCCGGTGACTGTGCAGCAGCGCAGTTCACTAATCCGTTCGCCTTTGCCATGCAGACCTACACGCTCATCGCTGCAGTCATGCTTTCTGGACCTGTGCTGCCCCAATCTGCAGCCTCACTGATCCTAGCGACTCGCAGTTGCAGGACCGGCGCAGGCAACTGGACGTGCCACTTCGTTCACGCTTCAGCGTGCATGGAAGCGCCACCCCTCACCCTTTCCTGCCCTCCCTGATACCTGGTTACATCGCGGAAAACAGCATCGCCACCGACATCAGCCACTGCCTCTCCTATAAAAGACCAACACCATCCACCTGCGCTCTGTGGGCTCGGTGACTGTGCAGCAGCGCAGTTCACTAATCCGTTTGCCTTTGCCATGCAGACCTACGCCCTCATCGCTGCAGTCATGCTTTCTGGACCTGTGCTGCCCCAATCTGCAGCCTCACTGATCCTAGCAACTCACAGTTGCGAGACCGGCGCAGGCAACTGGACACGCCACTTCGTTCACGCTTCAGCGTGCATGGAAGCGCCACCCCTCACCTTTTCCTGCCCTCCCGGATACCTGGTTTCATCGCGGAAAACAGCATCGCCACCGACATCAGCCACTGCCTCTCCTATAAAAGACCAACACCGTCTGCCTGCGCTCTGTGGGCTCGGTGACTGTGCAGCAGCGCAGTTCACTAATCCGTTTGCCTTTGCCATGCAGACCTACGCCATCATCGCCGCAGTCATGCTTTCTGGACCTGTGCTGCCCCATTTGCAGCCTCACTGATCCTAGCAACTCACAGTTGCGGGACTGGCGCAGGCAACTGGACACGCCACTTCGTTCACGCTTCAGTGTGCATGGAAGCGCCACCCCTCACCCTTTCCTGCCCTCCCGGATACTTGGTTTCATCGCGGAAAACAGCATCGCCACCGACATCAGCCACTGCCTCTCCTATAAAAGACCAACACCGTCCGCCTGCGCTCTGTGGGCTCGGTGACTGTGCAGCAGCGCAGTTCACTAATCCGTTTGCCTTTGCCATGCAGGTCAGTAATTCACACAGTCTATTCGCTAAAAAATCTAGTAATTACTTTTTGGTACAGTCACCGAGCCCACAGTGTTGCATTGCCATTGCCGCTGAATGCGCGAGTGTCATTTATTCCTTGTTGCTGCAAGCCGGTGACGTTGAAACAAACCCCGGCCCTAGTACCATTCAAGAAGTTGCCACCGAATTAAAAAAATTATCCGCTGGTCAATCCACCGTTCTCACCGAACTAAAAGAGTTGAAGAATCAGTAGCAATCAACTGATAAAGTAATAACAGACTTAGGTAAACGAGTAACAGATCTTGAGAATCATTTCAAGTCCCTTTCATCTCTTAAAGTTGAAATGGACAGCCTAAAGGCTACCACACCTCAGATGTCCGACCAGGTAGACGGCTTATCAGCCCGAGTGGACGACTCTGAAAATCGCTCCCACAGAAACAACTTAATATTCTATGGCATTCCCGACACTAACCCTTCCGAACATTTCACTGAACCGGAAAAATTAGTCATTGCTCTTTGTGCTAATCACATGGAACTGAATATTGAATCGAAAGATATCGACAGAGCACATCGTCTTGGCCTTCACGCTGTGGGCAAAGAAAGGCCGATAATTGTAAAATTCAATACTTTTAAAACAAAGGACAAGATTCTGTCAAACGGCCGCAAACTTAAAAACACCGGTTATAGCGTTGGCGAAGACTTTTCCGCAACAGTTCGAATTGCTCGCAGGCATCTTATCGCTTTCGCTAGGTCCCAGTCATGTCCATTTATGTTGACCTTCAAAACACTACGCATGGGCAAGAAACGCTACATATTTGAGGAATCGTCACAAACCGTTAAAGAAGTACTATAGCTAGTTTCTTGCAATCCAAACGCGTGTCATGGCCCCAGATCCACCCCACGCCCACTACTTTCGCTATCAGTTATTTTTACTAATATACGCAGTTTTCTTCCAAAGCGAGACATCATTTCTAATCTTGTTTCCTCGTCGAGCAGCAACATACTAGTTTTATCAAAAACATGGCTATACAGTGACATTAGTGACCATGAAGTTGTTACAGACCTTCCAAATTTTACAGTGTTTCGCAAGGACCGCATAGACGGGCGAGGTGGGGGCATGGCTATTGCAATCAGCAAAGATATTTCTTGTAATGCGCTTAACATTCAGACTGACCTCGAAATTATATGGCTTCTTTGCCATGCCACTCCTGAAACTGTTTTAATTGGTGCCTGTTATAGACCTCCCCACAGCACTCCCGACTTTGCTAATAAACTTAACGACACATTAAATGATTTAACTACTGCATACCCTAACGCCCGCATTCTTCTTTTTGGGGATTTCAATCATCCTCTCATCGACTGGGTAAACCAAATTACTTTGACGTCAGGAGAACCCGAAGCGCACAACTTTCTTGATGTGTGCCTTAACTTTAACTAAACCCGACTTGTAACTGAACCAACTCGCGTAACTCAAACGTGCGCCAATACCCTTGACTTAATACTAACAGATCACCCTGACAGCCTTTCGTCCATTTCATATCTCCCAGAAATTAGCGATCACAAGGTAATTCATGCTGAGTTTACGTTCAAACCGGTGTCTCGTCAGAAAAGTAAAAAAAACTATACGTCTTTATGACAAAGGAAATTACACAACTATCATTGATGAACTCCGCTCTTTCTTTCCATCTTTCGAATCATTTTTCCAAAATAGATCAGTGCAAGATAGCTGGAAATTATTTGCGGACAAAGTGGATTATCTTGTGAGCAAACATATACCCACATTCAATTTCCAGACTGACACTCAGAAGCCCTGGTTCACCAAAACATTAAAACGCCTGGAAAACAAACAGAAACGCCTCTTTCGTTCAGCCAAACAGAAGGGAAGCCAATGCGCATGGGAAAAATACTATGTAGCCGAACATGTCTACCTAGGAAAGATATGCTAAGCAAAACACTCTTTCTATAACTCTAACTTGCCGACCATTCTAAAAAGTGATCCACGCAAGTTTTTTGAAATAATCAACCCTCACCCCACGCAGTCTACTAATCTCACCGACGATGTCGGCAGACCTGTAAGTGACGTTGATTGCGCAAACATCTTTAATAGCGCATTTGGATCAGTGTTCACAAAAGAAACAGACCTTTCATTTTACATGCCGACTTCCACTATCGAACTCTTGATGCCACCCGTCACATTTTCCGTGTCTGGTATAATATCTATAATTAACAATCTAAAGCTGTCGTCCTCCGCGGGTGTAGACAATATTAACTCCAAGTTCCTTAAAAACACTGTAGATGTCTGTGCCGAATATTTATGTTTATTGTTTTCGCAGTCACTTGCCACAGGCCAACTGCCCGACGATCGGAAAAAAGGGAAGGTCATTCCAGTCTTCAAAACTGGCAATAAAAACTCGCCTCTAAATTATTGTCCCATCTCATTAACTTCAGTGCCTTGCAAAATCATGAAACATGTCATATTCACTCACATTATCAGCTTTCTTGACAAGGTTAATTTTTTCATCCTGCACAACATGGCTTCCGAAAAGGGTTTTCATGCGAAACTCAACTAGCTCTTTTTGTTCATGACCTTCATTCCAATCTCGATAATAACCTTCAAACCGACGCCATATTTCTCGATTTCACCAAAGCATTTGATAAGGTACCTCATAAACGCCTGTTACTGAAACTTTCCCACTTATACTTACACCCCGCAGTCTTAATCTGGATCCAAGAATTCTTACATAACCGTTCCCAATCTGTCCTTGTAAATGATCAGCTCTCCAACTTTATTCCAGTTACATCAGGTGTCTCTCAGGGTTCCATCCTTGGCCCCTTGTTATTTCTAATATATATTAACGACCTACCAACAAACTTAATTTGTAACATACGCATGTTTGCTGATGACTGCGTTTTGTACCGCACAGTAACGAATGTATCTGATCAAATTAGCCTCCAAAGTGACATTAACCAAGTGCAGCGTTGGTGTGAACGGGGGCAAATGGAACTTAATCCTAACAAATGTAAACTTGTGTCGTTTCAGCGTCGCCATAACCCGCTCACCACTTCCTACGTAATCTCTAACACTCCTGTTCAACTTGTGCAATCCTACAAATACCTTGGCCTAACTTTGCGCAGTGACCTAACTTGGGCTGAGCACATCCGGACTATCATCGCAGCTGCTAATCGTACTCTCGGCTTCCTAAAACGTCGTCTGCACAACGCACCGCGCCATGTAAAATTATTAGCATATCAGTCCCCCGTAAGAAGCAAGCTTGAATATGCATCGTCAATTTGGAGCCCACAACACGCGTATCTCATTACTGCACTCGAATCACTTCAAAACCGTGCTACTAGATTCATTCATTCCTCATATGCCTATCACATTAGCGTGTCATCTTTAAAAGAAGAAATTGGCCTGTCCCCTCTATCTTCCCGCCGCCGCATTGCCACCCTTTGCTTGTTTCATAAACTTTTTCACAGTCCACTTGCAATCGAACCTTACATTTCCCCCCCATTTTGCAGGTCATATCGCATTGGCCATGTCTTTCAAGTTGCCCGTCAACGTTCCCGCACCGTTACTTTTGCTGCCTCATTTTTTCTTCGTGCAGCAAAAGACTGGAATGACCTCCCCCACCATATTGCAGCAATCACCTGTCCATCAACATTTATGCATAGCATCACAAGCCATTTTTCAAGCTAATGCATGGCTTTTTTGTACGTTTTTTGTAACCCCACCCCTTATGTAATGTCCCCCTGGGGACCTTTAAGGTAATAAAATGAAATGAAATGAATGAAAGGGGGAAGGGACTGGCGAATTAAAGTCTCTAGCGTGCTCGGACGTTCTGCAAGCAACAACCTACTCGCGTCAAACCTGTGGGAGCGCCGCTTTTGGCTACTGGCGTTCCAGGATGCCAATTATGTGCTGGATCATGTTCCTTTGGTTGCCTAGCTCTTGGCTGATGATTTGGCTGCTGGTGATTAAAAAAAAAGTTGCTGATTTTCTTCCGCACAGCATTCTGCTAACCCGGGATCATGTCTGCCTCAATATCGGTTAACGTCGTGCTGCTGCTGTACACTGATGACAGTGCACTCCGAGCTCATTCGCTGTGTAGGCGTTGCCTCTTCGACCTCGCTGTGAGAGTTGTTGGAATCCTCCGTAACTTGACAAATGATATCGTTATCCGTCAATTCTGCACACAGCATGAGGTCTTTCTTTTCTCGTCCTCTGCCAACATTTTGTGATCTCACATGCCGTTATCCAAGCATCTTTCTTTTTGGCCCGTAGCCTTGAAGAGGGGAACTTGTCGAAGTCACTGCTCATTTCTTGGTTGAGCGAAAACTCAACACAATGACGAAGAAGATTAATTCAATCACACACCGTTGCTGGAAGTTCTCGTAGGGTTTTCTCTAACCTAAACATGAACTACCCGGCCCGGCTCTTCACGCGCGTTTCTCAATAAAATATTTTGTACAATATGCTGGCATATTTGCCCAAACTACGAAGGCAAGGCCCCTCAACCATGGCACACGAATGTACGTCCGGAGGCTGGCCGGGCTCATGTTCCAACCAAAACCGAAATGCCTGTAGAGGGTGCTATCAAGTTGTTACTGATCACGCACAGTAGGTTTCCTGCAAATGGTCAATTGGCGTGTGCTAGATTTGGGCAATTGCGGTTTCAAGAGTACGGCAGCTGTGGTGCAGTAGTGCTGCTGGCCACACTGGGCCACATCTGCAATGCGTGTTTGGTTCGAGGCCAAAACAATCAAAATGGTGGCATTAGTGGTGACCTCAAGTTCGTGGTTAGCGGCAAAAGTCTGAAAAATCGGACGGCAAAGGTTATAAGCATTCAGAATTTCAGACTTTCAATGCGTTAACTCTATGGGAAACTTGACAGTGCTGATGAGTCCGAGAAATCAGGCATGTTTGGAATTTCGGGTGTCCGGAAAGTTTCTTGTCGACTGTATTTTCTTACCCCTTGCCATTTCTTCCTGTTTAACTTCCAGCGCTTTTGTCGAGACGAGAGAAGAGAGAATGCAATTGCAGCGTGCGACAAATCTGTGTAACTCCACTCGTTTTTGGACGGATTCTGAAAATTTTCGCAGCAGTGAATTCGTAAGGCAATATGCCTTTTTCGTGAATCCATTTCATGGCTACTTAAAAAAATGTGGGCCCCTTTAAAGAAACTTAAAGCAGGCATTAATTTGGCGCTGATTGCTCAAATAGCGGTCTAGGAACCTCATAGTGCTGCTTTCGTGTAAATGAAATGCTCATATTGAAATAAAATCTAATTTTAGTGGTCCACAAGGGGTTGTTAGTGCACTTCGAGTCACCTGCTTTAAAACGGACCTCTCGACGTAGCAGTTACCCAACGTTTCCCCCCTTTACTGCGTGGTTGCCAGCACTTTCAGCACCAGAGCGAAAGTAGCAAGAATCACTGCAGCAAGAATGGCCATTCAACAATTTTCTGCTAGCTTGGTTAAACTGGATGACATAAGCTATTCAGCCTAACAAGGTGAAACGAAACTATTCTCAACATTTCGTATAGTAATGCCATGTGGATTTTCTTTATGTACCAAACAGAAATAGACAAGCGGTCTTTTATTACATCTTGTAGAACATGGGAGGTTCTTTCTTTACTGCAGCTGGTTTGATTACTTTTAATAATTGTAGTCGAATGCTTTGACGTCATTGGAATCATTTCCGAAATGTCCCACTCGTAGCGCATGTGTCGTGCATTCACCTTCGTTTCTCGATAAGCAGGGCACTGCTGTTGATAATACTGCCATTTTAGGCATTCCCAACCATTGATCTTTCACTCTGACGCAAGTTGTTATTTGCCTCTACGGGCCCTTCAAAAAAATTCTAGCTAGCACATCATCCTCACAGTGGCACTGCCTTTTCCAGTTGGGGGCTGGTGCCTATTCATGAGGATTTTTGGCAGGAGTGATGACTTTTCTATATCTGATCAGCGCTTTCTCTATTTTATCAATGCCAGCTGGTCAACGCCAATCTTTCACCACCCTCTCCTCTAGCCTTCTGCTTCTCGCCCATCACCTAGCCTTCACGTGAGCTTTGCACTCATTGGGGAGAGGACCCCTCGTGCAGTGCCTCAAGACAGAAATTGTTTGAAGCAACTTTTTGTGAAGTTGTGTACAGATCCGTGGGGCGGCGGCTTGCATTCTCCATGTTCACAATGCTGGCAGTCGCGTTTGCTTTGCAAGAGATAGGCTTTTTTGGGATCGCACATCTCCATTCATGGTACTTTGCAGGCAACCAATGGGGGCGCGTCACTGCGATGCTGCTACAGCGTAGAAGTGACGTGAATGGTACTCTAAGGGCGTGAATGCGTCTTGCCGCCACCGTCGCAGCAAACTTCAGACCTAGTGATCTTCAGCCTTTTTGAACAACAAAGGCTCTGCTTCAGGGCTTTTCATCGCACCCCACTACCCACGCTGTGCGAAGAACGAAACTAAAACTGTAGAAAAAAGTCTGTAGACAGTTTTGCTAGCTAGCCTTATTCAATCCGAAGCCTGTACTTCCCATTATTCCCATAGAGGTACACGATTGCAGGGCCAGATTCCTCTCTAGGTATTATTGTTCAAACTCTATGGACAAAGCCAGCAAAAATTCAACATGGCGGTTTCCAAAATCGAGCGGCATAACTCAAAACAAACGATTTCACCTAGAAAGTAGAACTTTGGAGCATGAATTCTTTTGAAAAATTGATCACAATAATGCATTAGTGCAATGGGAACCTTGACGGTGCATATGTGAAGTCCAAAAGATTCAACTAGTTCGAATTTTCGGAGTCAGCAAAATCCATTGCCGACTGTATACAACAGAGCTATTAATATGCTTAAGATAACCCCTTTCACACAGAGTTCGTAACTCGGAGGTAAATGCGTTCCTTCGGCTTGGCTTCCTGACCCAGCCTCCTAGTATTATAAGCACTCGGAGCTTGCATAAGGGATGCACAGTATGAGTGAAAGAACGCAGTTTAAACAAGATAAGCCTTTCTGAAAGCATTATGGTCCTCCATAATACTGGCACGATAAAACAGAGTCTTTACCGATAGAAATGTTACGACAAGGTTACTTGTACTTGGGCTTCTCATGAAACAGTTGAGCGCCTTTGGACTCGTATGAGGATTAGTGCTCTGGATATGGCAGAGGCTGCTGAAAAGACGAGCTTATGCTATCATCGCGGTTTTGCTACTTCTCCACTTTTTGTTGTTCGCCATTAATCACTTATGATGTAGTGCGGCTCGAAGCACTGCTATCGAGCCGCACAGCATTGAGTGTGCAGCTAGGCAAAGTGCCGGGGAAATTCGATTATACGTAGTTTTCTGGGGGGAAGGGGGGGTCGGCAGGCTCCTCAGAGAAGGAATGTCCCGACATAATTTTTGCACGCCTGCATATTCACTTGTGCACCATGGTGCGTAAGAAGTGTGCATACACCGATTAAGGCTCAGCAATGCATTAAATGCTCTGAAAACGAGCAGTCACATGCTTTCACAGGCTACGACGCGTGCATTTCTAATGCAGACACACTTGACATCTTCAGTACAAAGCGACTACAGCGCCGCCACTACGGTCACTCTTCAGAAAATCAGCCAAAATGGGGTGCGGCCGCCTTGTTCATTCCACTGCCCCCTCGTTCAACACTGCTGCATCGAGAGTGCTGTGATGCAGCGGTGGCATTGCTTCGAGCCGCAAAGAAGGAGCACGATGCAACTAATTTGATAGACGTGTGAGATGTTGCGTCGATGGAAGGATGCATCTCAGCATGAAACATAACTGTTTATTGGTGTGGTAGCAGGGGCATGGCGAGCATAGAGGAAGGAAAAATATAGGAGGGAGCGTTGTTCAATGCGATTGAAGCCCAGCAGGTCGGCCCAACTCTTGGCCAAAACGTCAGCGCGCGCGGTAGGTTTTTTTAGTTTTCTGGTTTCGTTTTGCTTTGAAAAGTGCTTTTTGGCTCGTAGCGCAGAAGCACTACTGTGAACGCTGTGCTCACACTTCTGGAATTTGGTGTCAAATCGCAGTGTTTCTTCAAAGCTAAAAGAGTTTTCGCTGTCAATGATCTTATGTAGACACGTCTCAAGGAATGCGACGAAGATTATTGCGAGAAGTTGAAGAGCCAAAGTCTTACTACGTGGCTGTGCCCTGTTGCAGGTAGGGTTGTTTTTGCGGTAACATCGCGCTGCAGCTCGTGTTTCTGTACGTGGTGTATGTTGTCATTTTAGAAGCTAGGCTCTTAACTTGTAAAGCGAGAGTAAACACCGCTGTTTTTCAGCCTTCCTTTAATAGCGATGAAAAAAATGCCGGCTTTCCTATGACAGCCGGCCGCTCCCAAAAGTGAACTGCCGGTCAAACCACTACTAGTTCGTAGTAGTCCCATGATGTTTCCAAAGCAGGCTAGGGCGTGATTAACTCAAACTACACCGGCAAATAACTGTCTCCGCGAAAACTGCAGCCGGCCGCTCGCGGAAGCAAACAGTCGGTACGATCACCTTGTGTCGTCTTGATGTTGCACTTTCGATGGCTACAGTGTACTAGTTACGCCGTAAATAAATCAAACTACCGGCAAATAGCTGTACCGGTGTAAACTGCTGCCACTCTTCACCTGACAGCCGCTCGGGAAAGGAAACTTCAACAGATGCCCGTGCTGGCAAAGCGTGTCTTGCTACACGAAGCCGTCATTAGCCATGTGACTGCAGCCGGCTAATGACGAAACACTGCCGGCCAAGTTCCGCACGCACAATTTCGCCGGCTGCCGGGTGATTAACCACTCTTGGAAAGGGTACACGATGATAATATTCATTACAAAAGTGTGAGGAATACATACGTTCTATGCTCACAATGCTCTCGCTAATTCGACTGAAGTGCATGTCCACCGCTGGTTCGGGATCCTTTCACAACTCGCCCGAATTTCTTGCTTGAACGAAATGAACAAAGCAGAACAAGCACCGAGAAGAACGTAACGACACCACGATCAGAAGTGCAGGCGGGCACACAAAGCAGCGTACAGATCAGCTGGGCGCTCTGTGAAGCGGCCAAAGTGACGAGGCCAAACTGCCGCTCTCCCACTAAAGACTGCCGAAAACCAAACAAGAACATCTCGGCAAGTCTCATTTATTGCGTGATCTCATAGCAAAAGGCCACGTGTTGGGCCGACTTTGATGGCTTCAAAACTGATTGGCTTGCCAAGGCTGGGTGCGTGACGTCATGCTCCCTCCTGTGTTTTTCCTTCCTCCATGGTGGCGAGCATGCTGTGCTCAGACGGTTAGAGAAACAAAGATTACCTTCCGAGCGTGGCAGCTTCAGTTTATAATCATTGGTGAAAATGTGAGCCTTCAGTGGCGGTTGTCCCTTATCAGACGCATGTTGCAACATGCGGACGAGTGCGCAGTGTGTTGCGACTAGAGATGCGAAGTGGGGAAAAAAAGCGGGAAAATTCCGGAAAAAACTGGTTTCTTAATGTTTTCTTTAGCGCAGTTGGAAAATTGCGCCATAATTTCCACGGGAATAACTCGCGCTGGTATAGCTTACGCAACACCCAGCATAGAACGCGAAACCGGAACGTCACACATAATGCTGAAACACCAAACGACGGCTGCCCAGCTGCCCACTCGCCGTTAACATCATGTAATGTCTGCTCCAGCGTGAGCGTAGCTTCGTCGGTCGGGTGCGGTTTCTCATGTTTTGGTGCCCATTATTGTTTAATTTTGACTTTCTTTTGGACACATGTGCAACCTGTGGCGGAAGTCTGCATATCAAGCCGTGTGGAAGCAGATTCTGCAACAGTACGCCCAATTTCTGAAGTGTGGGTGCTCTTCACAGTCGGGGAGACTGTTGGCGAGAAACAGGGACTCGCTGTCTGTAAATACTGCAACAGCAGCTACACTTTTCCCAGTGCGACTCGTCTTTCCAAGTACATTGCTCAGTGCGTGAAATACCCAAGAGAAGAAGTGGACACCACAAGGCCGCTCTCTCAGCCCTCCATGTAGCAGTCTCAGTTAAAGCGAAAATAACGACGCAGTAAGCAGCACAGCAAGCAGTGCAGCCTCAGCGACTGGAAGGGTTACTCACTTCGTCAATACGATGACACTTCAAGTGCAGAAGAACGCTGATAAAGCATTGGCTAAGGCGATATATGCTTCCAGCTCACCATTTTCCTTGGTTACAAATGACTATTGGCAGGCAGCATTTAAAGCACTCAGCCATCTTGCAAGCCCCCGAGCCGGCACAGCTTGGCTCGTCCACTGCTCGACGCTGAGTACGAGGCGGCTACCGTATCCATGAATAATTCTATTGAAAAGGCTTCATGTGTCACCCTTGTCACGAACGGCTAGACTAACCTTGAAGGAGAGTCAGTTATAAACATTGTACTCTGCACACCAACGCCATTGTTTTTCAAGTCAGTCACTACTGGCACAAACAGGCATACTGCGGCCTATAGAACAGAAGAAATCTGTGCTGTTATGAAATCGGTCGGTAGCTCAAAGTTAAAGGCTCTGGTAACCGACAATGCAAGCAATATGAAAGCGGCATGGGCTCTCGTTATTGAGCGATTTCCTCATGTTACAGCGATTGGTTGCACCGCAGACTCTCTGAACCTGTTGATGAATGATCTCTTACACTTGGCACAGTGCACGATGTGCACAAGCAGGAGAGATATAATCAAATACGTGAAGAAAACCCACGTGGTATTGGGCACATTCAAAGAAAGGCAGAAATAAAAGCACGGCGAAAAAATGAGCTGCAGCCTGTAGCTTCCAAGCAAGACGAGATGGAGTAGTGTCTGTCTCTCCTTTGAAAGCCTCTTGAAAAACAAGGAGGTTTTACAGGAAATAGTTGTAATGGAAAACTTGAAGTCCGACAAAGCTCTTAGGCTGGTCGTTCTGGATGAAGAGGAGTTCTGAGTCGCATTGAAATCGTGCCATACTTTACTGCAACCCATCGCAAAGGCTATCAAAGCTGCAGAAAGTGACGAAGCCCTGTTGTCTGATATCACAAATTTGTTTCACAATTTAGCGGAGGAGATTCACTCGAATCTGCCGTGCTCTGTTCTTTCGCAGATTGAGTGAGATTTCGCCTAAGAAGCCTTAAAGACATGCGAACCCGTGTACTGTGCAGCAAACTTACTTGACCCAAGGTACAAGGGGGAAAATCTGACTGACGAAGAAGTCTTGTCTGCATTTGACTGGACCTCGGAGCACAGTACGCACATGAACCTCGAAATTCAAAAAGTGTACTTCGATGTGGCAGAATACAGGACAAATGAAGGCATATCGTCAGGACCCGGAATATGGGCTTCTGATAACCACATCTCTACTTCAACTTGGGGGGGAAGGAATCTGCACGAGTAAAACAGTGATGCCTCTGGCTGGAAACCTTTTACAGATTTCACCATCATCAGCTTCTTGTTAGTGGAACTGGTCCGACATCGCGAACATTTCTACTCTGCATAGGAATAGGCTGCGTAATGAAACCGTTCAAAAGCTTGTTTTTGTACACGCACATCCAACATGATGAAGGAAAAATTCTACTGCTGAAGCCACTGATACTCACTCTGAATAAGAGGTACACTTCATCTTTTTACCATCTTGTTCACTGTTTCCATAGCCGAGGCCACGCGGAAGTAGCCACGGAAGAGACATTTGAGTGCTCTTTGTTCCCACTGCCGTAAGGATTCTAGGAAGCTGCACCCATTCACAGAGAACTGAACGTGTTCGCGGTGATGCTTGTGGCCTGCCTTCGATTTGTTAAATTAAGACTTCGTTATTTACATAATGAGACTTATGGCTTCCAACATTACACAATAAACTATTCTCACATGCTGAAGAAAATTTTCTTTCCATTTTTTCCAAATTTTTGAAAAAAGTGTGAGAAAAAACATTTTTTTTCCGGTAGTTTAGTTGCGACAGATGTCTAATTTTGAAGAAGGAAACTCGTATATTGCATCTACATGGGAAAGTGCTCGGATGCACGTGAGACACAAGCAGCCCTACCCGTCATGTGGCGTCGCACTCCCTCTACTACGGCTAATCGATGGCTTCCATTGAGGAGGTGTTGATCTGATCAAGCAAAAGATAAATGCTGCTGCATCGGCCTATCGTCGTTGATCTTTAAGGTCGATTTAGAACTTGCGATAATAGACTTGATTGTCACTATAAGTTGCAACTAACATGAAAATAAGTTCGTTATAGCCAAAAATTGTTATAAAGGAATATATCCAAACCTGTATTTATTGCCAGACATTTCTTCATTTATTTCATTATAACCAATATTTTATTATGTTCGGGTTTGTTATTTCAAGGATTGAGTTTACATACAGAAAGAGTACTAATTCTTCCTCGCACTGTTCTCGAGTTATAAACTGGTGGCTGACTCTTCACTGCATGCTTTAAGCCCAAACCACATGCACACGTGCAGGCTTTCACGTACGATATTTTCACGCGTTTAACCCACCCCTACCTATCTCCTCCGGTTGTTTATTATGATACATTGTTCGCAAATTCGTCATACTTATATGGCTTGATTTCTGGGCACTTAATATTACACTTGAAGAAAGGGAGTGAAGTAATATGCTGTTTCGTATGATTTTCAATATTTAATCATAATTAGTATGTAATGAAATAGTGAAGTATTTTGCAGTCATTCATATTTCATATTTACGTCAAAAAAAAAAAAGAAACTTTGAGCTCAAAATTAGCGTGATTTTTTGAAGTTTCATTTGTTTAGATGAAGAAAAAATAACACTTTTGATTCATAATTACGAAACGGCACCATGAAGCAAGACGCTGCCTTGCACACTTGAATAAAAGTTCAGTTGGGCGCTTCTGCTTCGTGTGCTCCCTCGTCTTATTGTCTTGCTTTGTCGGGCTTTTTTCATAATCATAAATCTTCTTTTATAATGTGTTCTACTAAACATTATCGATGCTGTTTCTGGAATGCAGCACATTGAACATGAAAATGACTTCTCTGAAGTGATCGTATACAGTCACACTGAGGTTAAGTCCAGTCATACTGTCTATGTAGAAGGTTGAAATTACCCTTTGAGCAATGTGCTTTACTCTGTTTCTGGCCGCAAGTCAACACAACTAGCGTAAAGTTGTACGTTTAAACTACTTCAACAAACCTGTATATAGCAAATTTCTCAATATAACGAAGTTTTTTCTATTCTTTGGCTTAGCTCTTTAGAAGCACATGTATTTGCCACCTCTATGTAACAATGGGAGACATCCTTTATATAAGGAATTTTCGCCACAGAAAAACTAAGAATTTCACCACTGATTCTGTCATTTTGGCTTGAGCATGCATCATCTGCAGTTGCCCCGCTGCCAACGAAGTGCAAAGCAGCGGAGGTGCGCACTGTGTGCTCACGGCCCCGGCAACTCTCAGGCGAGAGCGAGCGCTTGTTATTCACACGTGTGCATGAGGCAGACGGGCGGGTCTGTGCTTCATGAGCCAGCGTTTTCGTCGTTCTTGCCATGCAGGCGCATGCGCGGATGTGCCCTCCCCTTCCCTTCAAACTAAAAACAACAAAAAAGAATAAATACTTTGGATTGGCAGTACCACACTTTTAGGTAGTGTCACATATTTGGTGCTGTGCTGCATATGGAGGGCAGCCCACGGGATACCGTGGAATTGTGGAATAGTTTTTTGTGGTGTCCGTGTTGTTCGCTCTTCATTTTTGACGCTGTGCGCACATGCATGGTTTCACTGTGCACGCATGGAGTGGCCCCCAAAGAAGTTCAGCTTAGCTTCTTTCTTAATTTGGACAACTGTGTGGTCACTGCCAAGGGGACGTCATATTAGGCGCCAATGGAAACTCTTCAAGACTATGGTGACAACAACGGATCTTCGGAGGCCGACACAACGGGGCGTTCAATGCAAAGTAATGAATGCGTACGAACAAATTGAAATGTTGGACGACGGAAGACTGGCAGCTAGCTTTAGGTCCGATATCGCAGAACTCCTACAAAACGCTGGTGTAAGCAAATACGGCCGCTTCAGGAAGAAGTGCTCTTTTCACACAATTTCTTCACACTGAAAGCGCACCGATGCAAGATCGCGATCGCGGCCTTAAAATTAAAGTTCACGGTTGCCACTTGATTTGATTTTTTTTACCAAACCTGCACTTAACTATAACGAATTTTGTGGAAATTTCTCAATTCAGTTACATCCAAGTTCAACTGTTCTTAAACGTAGGCTGTGTGGATATAATGTTTACGTCCACTTGTAGTCTACCAAAACAAAAAAAAAATATTCTTGCTCATTGCTGCAAGTTCAATACTATAAAGGCTGCACCAAAGCTACTGCTCAGGTGTTACGTGAATAGAGAAAACTTATATTTAGCTAGTAAAATGCATTGTTTGCTAGGCCAAAGTTACAATTAACTTGCGGTGACTGCTCTTGCAGGAGCTACCATTTGATCTGCACTCCTCACTATTGTACACAAGGTAATATCCCGATTCTAATGATGTCATTTGAGATGCAGCATTTTTTTTAAGCTCTTTAGCACCATCTCACCTGAAATCGCCATCTATAGCAATTCTAGCAGTCCACTTGATGGAAAGTGCAATATCAGGCTCTCAGGTGCGTCCTGTTAGCGTCAAGTCGACGAGGCCTTCGGACATGTGTTAGGTGCAAAGGCGCTTGACATGCACTTTGAAGTGATAAATTTATAGGCTGCAACATTGATTGATGACCTTCCACTGGCTATCACAACCAAGGCAGTACCGCAGCGTGAAGGACGATCCTTCACTTCCTGAATTGCGTGGCCGCAAAGTCGGAGATTAAGTCCAGAAAGAGCATGGACCCACGTGTGAACATCGTGCTGGGCCTCTTTTTTTTTCTCATACTATCTTCATCCAGTCCACGAAGAAGTAACTTTTCATTTACCTGTACCCGTGCCGGCCACCATCATGCCACCATCATGCCATCATCACGCCACCAGGCGTGATGGTGGCATGTATGAGCCACTATTATGCCACTATCATGCTTGCTGTCCTCCTTTTCAATTGTGTCGAGTGGCATTTAAAAATAAATCTGCATTTTATCCGCATTGCCAGTTGAGAGAAGATGGAATCATGGTGCTTTGTCAGGCCAATCATGTAGTGGTGATACTCGAGCAGCATCTTGTGAAAAACCAGTAAGCACTGTAATAATGTCATTTGCCATTTGATTGAAAGCCCTGGCCGTTTTATGAAGCGATGCAGCCATCCACGGCTAACAGGACACTCATGACGTAGGCCTAGCTCCCTCGATGGTCACCGCACTTCCACTTTGGTCATCTTGGTTGATACGGTGGGGTCCCTACCTCACTTTATCAAAGAACGTCTCTAGCTGCTCCTCCAGCTGAGGGCAGCCACTGATCTTGGGGCCAGGAAATGGCTTAGAACTACGGTGCACAGCTTTGTGATTTCCAAATTTCTCGGCAATGGCGATGACTTTGAGTTTTGGCTGCGTGACGAATGACTGCCACTGAACGCGACTCATGATGGCAGAACAGATCGATCTACGCACGGAGAATGAGTCAAGAGGTCGAGGTCGATGAGCGAGATATAGAGAGGCTTAGTCAGCGTCACTACTTAGGGCCTTCATGGTACAGTGTGTATCGCCCAAGAAGCAGCACTAAAGGAAAAACCCTGCGTATTATTTGCACCCCTCTTTGCCACTTATATTTTAATATTTTTGATGCAGGCTATGTTAGCTCATGTGTGCTTCGCCTGGTATAGTGGTTTAAATGGTCATGTCTCCCTCATAGCTAAACTCTTTCTCTAAGGTGAAAAGATAAGGAGTTTGCAACTATGGCGGCATTCTAGCACAGTTTGAAATTGCTAGTCTTACACGCACTAACGCTATTTTTATTGTGAACCCGTCAAAGGGGATACGTGAACGACTAGATCATGTTTTCTTGTTCTAGTCTTGAAGGTAAAAGCTCAAGTGTCCTCCAAGTTTTGTGTTGTCTCAATATGCCACTCTGCGTGTCGAGCCACAGTGCGTAGTCGAGCATGTGCTCTGATTACGTTTTGTGCGTCGTAGCTGTTGTGCATAGGCAATTTGCATGCCAGGGTTCACCAGTCACTCTGGTGATTGGTGAACACTGGCACAGTTCGAAGGCCTAGCCACTGTCTGCACAAGACTTGTTTGTGCTGTGGGAATCCTATTTTTGTGCTGTATTGCTGTTCTGGTGTTCATCACTTTGGTGACTAGTGAACACATGCTAGTGAGCAGATCAAGTAGCAAAGTCACAATGTAGTTGTATATCTTGAAAGCTCCAAGTGTGTATAAACATGCACACTGTTTAGCAAGCTTAACTCAAGCCCTCAGGAGCGTGGCCTGGACTGGTTTGACTGATGCCAGCCGTCATATGCTCAGCACTTTTGGCGTGATGATACCTCAGTATGCTTGGATAGTACTGTAATCTCCCATTAAGACGAATTCTGTTTAGATGAATTCTTGCTTAAGGTGAACTAAACAGGAATGTTTGTTTGGTCTCCCGCAGACTCAATGCGAAAAAAAATCTGCTTAAGACGAGCTGCGTAACAGGCCTCTTCTGTTAAGACGAACTCTCGCAGCAACCAACCACTATGGGGATTCAGCGCAACGAATATTGCAGTTTTGATGGCACTCAGGCAAACAAAAGAAGCAAAACGAATTAAAAAAATTTTTTCTCACGCAAAACTCAAAACAAATCGAAAGCGAATCGCGACGTAGAGGGAGAAAGCGATATCAGCGGAAAAGAAAGGTGAAGCATAAAGCTGGTACCTCTCTCACCCTTAGCCTGTTGGTGGAGAAAGGACCGGCATAGTCAGCAAAGAAAGCAACAAAAAGCATTTGTTCTTTCGCATTCTCCTCGCATCCTTCAGATCCCCAATAGGAGTACAGTAAAGAAGAGAAGAACACAAGAGCTTGGCCAAAGGGGAAAATGCAAGGGAAACAAGGCGGTTTAAAAGTGAAAACAGGGACAGAGATGGTCTGTGCGTTATAATCACATGAGACAGAAACCACATATGCGACGCTAGCACTCCCATCAGAGGAGTCAGATGCATTGTCATGTCATCGCCGTCACACAATGGCACCTGAGCACATGTTGTTATTTTGCATTGTATAGCATAGGACCTCTGTGCATAGTATCTATTCCCAGTGAAATGTTGCAAATTGTGATGCATTATTTTCATCATGAAAGTGCATGACAACGGAAGATCAGTTTGAACACTAAATATAGCTCGTGCGCCCGAGGCTTGTAATCGTAAGTGGCGTAAACGGAGATCTTCAGCTGCGTGTCATTCAGGGAAAGTCACTGCGAGCTCAGAATAAGAGAATATCCGAATCTCAAAGAAAAGCTTGCAGACTTTCTTAAGCAAGTTGGCATACATTGGCTTTTTCAAAGTGGTGTTGTGCAATGGAGGTGTTTCCAAAAGTGATAGCAAGGCCAGTAAAACAGCCTCCCAGAAGCTGAACAGCCAGAAGAATAAGTTTTCCTTTCTCTGAAGGAGAATTGTGTCTGTCTCTCCCTTTTTATCGTTTTCTAGTCATCAAAATGGGGTCGTGCTACAGTTTTATTGTTAAAATGTCATAGCAGTAAATTCGTGAGCATATTTATTATGAACTCACAAAATCGAGTACTTGTAGATTTCTCTAAATACTCTACTTGAAAGCGTAGTTTTTATCAAGCAGAGCCAAAGGAATGTTTTTTCTTGTTCCTTTCTTCCCCATTATAAGTGTACTTCATTCAGCGTTTTTAAGTAACATATTTGGGCGTACTTGGCATGTTAGCATTTGGTTTTTGGGGACACTTCTGATAAGACGAACTTGTGATAAGATGAACATAGGATCGTGGTCCCTTCGAGTTCCTCTTAAGGGCAGTCTACTGTACGCCGAAATGCACCGTTAACATCTCCAGCAAGAAAACCCAAAGCTGGTGTCAATCAAACCATTTCAGGACAAGCTGCGGAGCTTGGTTACTGACAACTGTACAGCTTAAGCCTGATATGATACTACAACCGACGCCCACATGCCCACTGCATTTTGTTGAGTGGTTGCTGGGTGCATTTAGAAGCGTACATGTGGCTCGGGTTTTAGACATCTTGACGCAGCTGAAACGCTGTATGTGCTAAAGTATACTACCGTTGTGCACATTTTACTGAATTACAACTGCTTGGCAACTAGGACAAAGTGAACATAGAGAGGAAGAGGAAAGAAAGATGTCGCCTTGGTAAACTATTCAAGGCACGCTGATTTTGTAGACCCTCGTGAAAAAGCAAAAAAAATCAACTTGCTGGCTAGTTAGTTTATAACATATTGCCACTTGGCCGCTAGGTACGGTGAGTGCAAGCCATGGCTGCCCGATAGAATGGAAGACGATGTTCTGAAACAGCATGTGCTATGGTTAGTTGTTGATTATTGAAGCAGCCATCTTGCCAGTTTTCGGTGCGTCTTTTGAGTTGAAGACCTTTTGTAGCACGTGACAACTGGTGTAGGTGCTGGGTAACCCCCAGCCGATGTTCCAAATGCCTCCAGGTAGCCCTGTACCTGCAGTGACAACACCTGTTCACCGCTCAAGGCGAAGACTCGGAGGACTACCTCCTAAGTGTGGACCTCTTCCCGAGATGACGTCTGTCACACCCCCGAACGCTAGGGAAGGCGCTGCAGCCTCCAACGCTGAAGCCTCCAATGCTAGGGAAAGCGCTGCAGCCACGCCTTATACGCTGTGGAAGCCAAATGTGCTGAAAGTGTTTCACGGTTCCGTCTTGGAGGATGTCGAAGACTGGCTGGCTCAGTTCGAACGGGACTGACTTCGATAAGATGAGGAACGTGTATTTCAGCTTGGAGGACGGCGCTCGTACTTGGTACGAAAACCGTGAGCCTTTTCCCTCGTGGAGCGTCTTTCGTCGATACTTGCTGGCAAGTTGGGCCAATCCCGATCGCCGTGAACGAGTTGAGCGAGTGATTCAGTTGCGCCTCCAAATGCCGAATGAAAGCGTCATGACGTACGTTGAAGACATGACGAGCCTCTTTCGTGTGAGCCGACCCCGACATGGCAGAAGAAAAGAAGGTCCGTCATTTAATGCGAGGAGTGAAAGAGCAGCTTTTCGCTAACCTCGTTTGCTGTCCCCCAAAGACCGGGGCGGAATTTTTGATCGAAGCCACAACCATAGAACAAGTGCTGCAGCAGCGCTCTACTGTATACGACCGGCAAGTGAGTGTCGCTTCGTCAGTAGGTCAGATCGGAAGTGCAGGAAGCAGCATCAACATCGAGTCTCTCTGGGACCTCATTCGATCGGTGGTGCGCGACGAACTACAAAAGATTCAGTGCCAGTCCCAACCTACTGCAGGGTCTCTTTGCGGCCTCGTCAGAAACGAAGTACGACAGGCTCTCCAAGTGCCGTCTTCCAGTTATGTCCCGCCTGTCCCGACGGAGCCACATCGTGCATCATACGCAGAAGCTGCCAATCGATATATTCCTGCTTCCCGGCGCTTCGTTAATCCTATGCCTCAGGATGCGCTTTCTTCGCTGCAGCCAATTCAGCACTTGGAAAGTCGACAGCCGCTTCCCAGAAAATCTGACGTATGGCGCACACTGTAGAGACGACCACTGTGTTATCACTGTGGTAAAGCTGGACATGTGTACCGGGAATGTCCCTATCGTTGCCGTTGACTACAGGGTTTTGCCATCGACTCACCACGGCCGAGATTCGGCGAAAGACCGAAAGCTATTGAAGAATGCCTTTCACAAGAGCGCATGCCACTGCGGTGGCAGTCGGTGCTTCCATCCCCAAGGCGATCTTCTCCAAATTTTCGGAGCCTCCCAGGGGTGGCGCCGGCGCGCTCTTCATGCCCTAGGCAGGAAAACTAACGACAGCGACCTTCTGGAGCGAGGCCGCTGACACTCGACGCAAGCACGAACCCGGAGCGATCCCCCGACGACAGTGACGAAATCCACGAGCAGATTTTCTTTGAATATACATTTGGCAGTCGACGGTCACCACGACGTTAGTGCATTATTGGACACAGGTGCGGACTATACGATCATGAGCGGAAAACTAGCAGCGTACATAAAGCAAGTTGTTATGCCTTGGTATGAAGCTCAAATTCATACTGCCGGCGGGCACGTAGTCACTCGAATCGGCATGTGCACTATCAGAGTGAGCATTCGGGGACGTACGTTTCTCGCCAGCTGCCTCGTACTTCGTGACTGTTTTCGAGACCTAGTCCTGGGAGTTGACTTTTTGAGGGAGCACGGCGCTATCATCGATCTTCGAGAGCGTATCGTGACGTTTTCGACAGCTGGATCCTCCGACAAATCTGACGACATCCATGACAGCATGTTTCCCGTTTCTGCCAACAGCATCACGTTACCTCCGCGTTCAAGCGTCCTAGTTGATGTAGTGTCCGACAAGTTACGGGATGGTGAGGTTGTCGCCGAAGGCAACCTGTCGCTTTTGTTCATGCTAGGTGTCTGCGCTGCACGCAGCCTCGTCACGCTTTCTGATGGACGCTGTGCCTTACTTGTGACTAATTTCAGTAACCAGTACCGGCACCTGTTTCGTGACACTGCCATCACTTTCGCCTACCCTATCGCAGATGTTTCTGAATGCTTCGCATCTACATCAGCCGACGACAGGCTTCCACCGACACCAAGCAACGTGACTTCACTACTTGCCAAAGTTGATGTCAACTCGACCCTCTCGGAACAACAACAGACCGAGCTACATGAACTGCTATATCAGTTTAAAGAGTGCTTTGCGTCCACCTCGAAGGTTCGTCAGACACCGATCACCAAACACCGAATATTTACGTATACTGACGCTTCGCCCATAAAACAACACCCTTAGCGCTTTTCGGCTAAGGAACGTGACATGATAAATGCTCAAGTCTAAGAGATGTTGCGAGATGACGTTGTCCAACCTTTGAAGAGTGCTTGGTCATCTCCGGTCGTGCTCGTGAAGAAAAAGATGGATCACTGTGCTTCTGCGTGGGCTACAGAAAACTTAGCGTGACTAAAAAAGACGTCTATTTGCTGTCCCGCATCGACGATTCCCTCGACAGACTGTGGCAGGGCAAGTATTTTTTATCGATAGACTTGAAAGGTAGCTACTGGCAGATCGTAGTTGATGAACGAGATCGTGAAAAAACCGCCTTCATTACACCGGATGGCCTATATGAATTCAAAGTGCTTCCCTTCGGCCTCTGTTCTGCAAGTGCGACATTCCAGAGAATGATGGACACTGTTCTTAGCGGTCTAAGGGGCACACGTGCCTAGTTTATTTGGATGATGTTGTCGTGTTTTCTGCGACCTTTGAGGAGCACCTGAAGCGTCTGCAAAATGTGCTGGAAGCGCTCCGCTCTGCTTACCTGACATTGAAGCCAGAAAAATGCCACTTCGGTTACAAGGAACTTAAGTTTCTCGGCCATCTTGTCAGCGCGGATGGTATTCGACCAGATCCTGACAAAAGTACCGCCGTGGCCTCGTTTCCTGTGCCACGTGATAAAAAGGCAGTACGTCGCTTTCTAGGGCTCTGTGCATACTATCGCCGCTTTATAGCCAATTTTTTTAGGATTGCTGAACCGCTCACTCGACTCACTCGTGCAGATGCTCCATTCGTCTGGGAGGAAGAACAGGACACAGCTTTCTCTGAACTACGGGAGCGTTTGCAGACACCTCTAGTCCTCGCTCACTTTGACCAAGACGCTTATACTGAAATTCATACTGACGCCAGCAACGTGGGTCTTGGTGCTGTCCTCGTCCAACTACAAGAGGGCACAGAGCGAGTGATAGCGTACGCTAGCCGCACTCTTTCTCGCGCTAAAGTCAACTACTCCACGTCAGAGAAAGAGTGCCTCGCTGTTGTATGGGCCACGATGAAATTTAGGCCTTACCTTTACGAACGTCACTTCAAGGTAGTGACCGACCATTATTCGTTGTGTTGGTTAGCCAATCTACGGGACCCATGTGGGCGACTGGCACAATGGAATCTTCGTCTGCAGGAATACGATTTCTAAATTGCTTACAAATCGGGTCGCAAGCACGAAGATGCTGATTCATTGTCCCGTGCACCTGTCGAAGTTTGTGGCCACGACACTGAGGATGATGGTGATTTCTTTGGGGCCCTTAATATAACAAATCTGATTACACGACAGTGCGCGGACGACGAAATTCACGCAGCTATCAAAAACCTTGAAGGATGCAATCCTTCCATACCTCGATGTATTTGTTGAGGTCTGTCGTCATTCTGTCTGCGGGATGAGGTCCTGTATAAGAAAAACTCCAATGGCAATGGGAAAACCTATCTTGTAGTTGTGCCAACTGACATGCGTGACGCCATTCTTCTCGCCTGCCACGATGAGCCCACATCTGGTCACTTAGGTTCCTCCCGAACTCCAGCTCGAGTTCAACAAGCGTACTACTGGCCTAAGCTTTCCGCATTCATAAAGCGATGCGTGAAAAGCTGCCGGGAATGTCACCGCTGCAAATCCCCGCCACTGAAGCCCACGGGGCTTCTTCAACAAATAGAACCACCTAGAGCACCATTCGATCAAACAGGAATGGATTTACTGGGGCCCTTTCCGCTATCATCTGCCGGCAACAAGTGGATTGTAGTAGCCACCGACTATTTGACAAAGTACGCCGAAACAAAAGCACTACAACGCGCTACGGCTTCCGGCGTCGCCCAATTTTTTGTGGACCAGATCGTTCTTCGACATGGCGCCCGTCGTGCGTAATCACAGGCAGAGGAACAGCATTCACGGCCCAGCTCATTCATGACGTATTCAAACTCAGCTACCCGAGCCATCGCAAGACCACGACATATCATCCGCAGAGCAACGGCTTGACAGAGCGACTCAACAAGACCATCTCTGACATGTTATCCTTGTATGTAGATGTCCAGCATAAGGCCTGGGACCAGGTGCTACCGTACGTCACATTCGCGTACAATACTGCCGTCCAGGAAACCACGCGATTCATACCTTTCCGCCTTGTTTGTGGACGGGAGGTCCAGACCATGCTGGATGCGATGCTTCCACACAATTGCGACGGTTTGATCACTCCAGACGCTATGCAGCTTACCCAATACACCGAAGAAGCGCGCCAGTTAGTACGCCTACACATTACGCACCAGCAGAGCATTACGCATGCCGTTACAACGCTCGCCATTGACAAGTTGAATGCCATTCAGGCGATCAAGTTTGAGTGTGGACTTCAGCCCCACGCCAAAGATTGTCAGAAAAACTGCTTCGTCGCTACTTCGAACCGTACAAAGTGTTGCGACGCCTGAGCAATGTGAACTACGAGGAAGTCCCTGACGGCGCCTTCTCACCAAGGCGGCGAAGGCACTCCTCGGAGATTGTGCACGTAGTGCGACTGAAGCCGTACTTCACGCGGTAGTGCGACTGCACATGAACCTTATTGCTGTTTTTTTTGTATGCGTGTATTTTCTGTTGGTTCGACCCTTTGTACATTCCTTTAAATATTTGCCAGCCGTCGAGTAATCTGGTCTGCTGTGCAACGCTTCGGCTTTTATAAAGCAGTCATCGAAACTTACAGCTGTATTGTTGGTGCTTGTATAAATTCTTGAATAAACTTTATTATTGGTGGCCTGTGTGTAATCTTGACGGAATGTTTTTGAATAATTGCAAACCTCCTCAAGCATTGCAGCGTGCTTTGCAGCGAATGTCGCTAACAGCTTTTGTCACTCACACCTGAATACATCAGAGTAAATGTTTATTTATAAATGCACATGCCAATATTTAGACAGGATAAACATTGCTGGAACATCTTTATGCAAGCTAAAGATGTCCAGGCTGTAAAAATTATGTTCGATCCTGTCGCTTCTGGAGTCCGGGGGTTTGAGGTTGAGGTTCGAGGCTTTATTTTCTGTACATAAAAAAAAGCAAAAGCAAAAATTTTTTGCCCTGGAATACAGTCTGACGAAGGTTTCTGCTCTGAAATACAGTGAGGTACACTAAAAACATGTCTACACAACTTAGATGCAAATAAATAAACAACGTTTTATACAAATATCAACAATCAGCAAATTGTAATTGGGTAAGTAAACGTCACAAATGTAAAAAAAGAACAAAACAGTATGTGGTAATAAAATACCGTATAAAAAATCATTATCCCAATATGTAGAATAGGTGAGGTCAAGAACGCATCTGCAAACTTATACACTTCTAACGCAAGCAAACAAAAACAAAAAAGTGGACAGGATCGAAACTACTCTAAACAATTTGGACACATAGAGTAATACAGATATTTTATAACTATATTCAATGCAGTTATAAAGGAGAATTTCTTTAAAGTTTTTTTGTTTAGGTCAACTACGTTTACAAGCTTGTTGAGGAGACTTGGTATGTGATAGTCAGTATGTCCTAGTTCTCGGTGTTCCTATGCCAAGTGTACGGAGACTGTATTGAGTACATTGAGAAAAATTGTACTACATGGGGTACAGGTTATTTTGAATGTACAAAAGCAACTTACAATAATATATTTCGCTGCTTACTTGTAATATGAAATATTTGCGAAATAATGGACGTATGCTAAGATCTTGTTCAATTCGGATATGAAACTGCAAATCATTCATATCATCTGGTACAAAGAACCCTTGGGTTTATATTTAGGTTGATACCCGTCGACATGACTGTTATTATGTGGTCTTTTTTCACGACCTGCCCTTGCCTTGCAGTGGTCTGTCTATCTCTGCTTGTTTTATTCTTCAGTGAATAAAGTTTCTTCCAATAAAGAAGGACACAGTTGATGTATGTGAGCTTTTCAATAAAAATTTATGCTGCCCCTTCTTCGGCATTTCAATAAAGGCTACCGATTTTTCAAGTATGTAGAAAAAATAAAGGCACAAAGCCACGCATCATTTGCAAGTGCATATTTATGAAGTGCAATAAAGCTACCTCTGCCATATTTTGCAAATAAAGGGAATAAATATCGCAGAAAGATGGCAATAAAAATGGTTAAAACACTTGCAAACGGTCGTGCCATGTGTTAATGTAGTTTCACACTGAACACAAGCACACTGTTGTTTGAATGTGTTGTTGGTGCCAGGTTGCCTGGGAAGGACAGATCATGCTTCAAAGATAGTGGGGTTGGTTCTTGATTGGCAACATAATGAGGCATGTTCAGCATGGGGACATTGAAGTCCTGCTTCAGGGCTAGCGGCCAGATCTCTCTCGGTTAAATATTTGGCACAACCAAAATTTGGGGCAGGTTGCTCAAAAACAAGTAGCCATGCATGGGTGACAATGGTCTCTTCAAAAATTAGCATTGAGGATGTTGACCTGAACCTGCTTGTCGCAGTGCAAGGCATCATAGTGGTACGTTTATTTCCACCAGAGTACACCATCTGAGCAGGCACATAGTATGCAGATATGTGCTACCCTTTTCTTGTTGATGGCGCAGTGGCAATTTATTTTGTGCCAAGATGTAGCGGCAGTGACGTGTATGTACCATAATATGTGACATTTTAGTAGAAGTAAAGCAGAAGCTAGTTCAAAGAGTTTTTGAGAACAACATTGAACTTCTAGTATACATATTGAAATACCACATTCTGTTCATAATCCATTTGCCTGATAGAACGGTCTCCTGATTGAAGTTTCGGTCTCATCACCACAGACCACTGTTTGTAGTGAAAATATCTAAAAATCATGGTGCACTTTATTTCGTTTTTCATATTCTCTAAGTTTGCTCGAAAATGGGCATATTTGGTGGGATTGTTATTGGTTTCAGTTTTGTGAATTATGAACTAGCTTTCAACTGTTTTGAGTGTATAATTAGATTAGATTACAACTAACACCCAATGAAAATGTTAACTCTTTTCTGACCAGGGGGCTGCATATGGAATTATTGTTTTTTTCAACAGTATTGTTTTTTTACCACAGTCTAAGAAATGATCAAGTAAATAGGTGGTCTTTTTTGTGGCGGAGCAATAATGGTCATCTGTCTTGCACTTCTTTTTTTGCATTATTGCTGTGTGCCCGATACTTTCAGGTCACGAACGATGTGCGGGTTATCAGCGTATAACATTCTTGATTGGAAAGTGGCCAGCGCTGATTTTTCAAGAAAGGAAGTGCAAGTAAAGTCGGATGAGGATGTATTGTGGGATGAAAAATGTCAGTATCACGTGATCATTCTTCAAGTGCATCACACATTGGCATTGAGACTGTTCCACTGAATAAAATAAAAACTGATACTGCAACCAGGTGCCTATATTTTCTCTTGGATATAAAAACCGGCAGGCTCTTGCCACCTAAAAATAAAGCCACTGCTCTGCTCCAGTCCCTCAAAGATGTGCGTAAGCGCTTACTAAATTTTGGGGCATTTCCTGCATATTTCAGATTGTCTCTTTCCCTATGAGAACATGCTTGCCCACTGGTTGAAAATAGAAGCTTACAATGAAAAAGAAAAACGTAAACTGCTTGTGCACTTGAGTGGACGTTTGGACAAGTGGTCTTTTTTTCAAGGTTAAACCGATTTTTCTTAGTGCTAGTTTGCTTCAGATGCTTTCTTTTAGTGCAAAATAAAGGAGGGGGAGAGGGCCTTCTAACTGTGCAACAGGGATAATGGAGGGAGACCTCTATGACAAATTGTGCGAGTGAAAGGGATCATGTTGCTGTTGAAAGAAAAAGAAAGCAAGGAGAAAGGGTGTCTGATGTTTCACTGAAATACGCTTCTTACAGCCTCTTGGGAAATGCTGAGAATGAGGGCACCACTTGACTCTCGTTGGTTGTTGTTGTATGTGCCATTTTGGATGGATCGAAAGCCCCCTTAGAAACGTTCGTACCTGCTGGTTGGAGTGTATTGAACTTGTGAATAGAATATTACTCCATATATTTGCTCTCTCTTGGTGATCAGCAGTTACAATGAAATAAGTAATGCTTGAGATCGTCTAAGTTGTGACCTGCCACATTAATAAAGATGCTATGCCACTGCATTCAGGCCCAGAACATGCCCAGTAGTAGTATTTCTTATTTTAAAGGTGCGCAAATCGTACAGTTTCTTGTAGATACACTATAGGGAACTCTGGCGCTAGTGTCTATGGGAGCTGCAACGCGTGCCACTTCAGAGCGCATGAGAATGATGGGTAGTACATGCAAGATTTGCAAGTTTTTTTTATTTGTGCAAAAAAACTTGCAATCTTGTGAGTTACATTTCTAGTACATCGGTCATCTATATCTCCTCTTCTACGAGCCCTTACCTTCTCATCAGTTTAATCAGTGTGGCGGTTTGCTGTGCACGCTCTTTAGCGTACGGCGCTCTTTCTATTTACCCTGTCCCTTTCTCTTATGTCCACGTGCTGAAAGAACTTGCAAATATGACTACGCACCATTTAGCCCAAGCTTCCGCTCTTTGGGACACAAATAAATTGTAACTTCTGCAATCTAGCTGAATTAGATCCTGTCCAATCTACATCCTAAACAGTAAAGTCAGTAAATGCAGCAGTCCAGTTTGATCTAATCCAATCCACATCCTAAGTGGCCTAAGCTGTGCCTATTCCAGTGAACTAGAATACACTCGAATAGCAGAACTGGCCGGGCTCCCCGTCGTTTTCCTTTACACGGATCCCACGAGATGGCTCCACTTCTACGTTTCCTAGCAGCTTTCGATGCATTGTCATACTATCGCAGGCTCATTCAAACTTGCATTTAAACTTTCATCTGCTGTTAATTTTAACCTGTGTGTTTGCTTCCTGGTTGTTTTGAACATCAAACTGCCAACTTGCTCACTGCCCGGCTCACGCAGAGGTTTTATGTTGGCAAGATATACAGCCGAAACGTCAGCAAATACACCGTGCAAAACCCATGTGCGTCATACTCTATTTTTTCCTTTATATATATATATAATTTTTTTGTCACTCGAGGGTTGGTTTTTGGTGCAGTTTTTCAAGCAGACATTATAGTCATGGAATTTTTTTTAGTCATGATAGGAAACCTGAAAAAGTCAGGAAATTTGGGAAAATCAAATTGGTAGACACCCTGACCCCTAGCCTTCACAGTGAAGCCTTCACCACTTGAAGAGTCTAAAGAAAACATTAGTCCAAAGAAATTACCCAGAAGATGTACTAAATAAGGTCTACATGTAGCATATAAACTAGATAGGAAAGTGACACTAACTAAAAGGAGCACCTTAGTACAACCCTGCCGTCTACCAGCATTTATCATCATATAGTTAAATGCATGCTTGAACATATATAATATCTTTTGGTAGTATTATACAGTGCTGGTAAGCAACGAGCACCTTAAAAAAGCGTTTCCTGAATATCAAAGGTCGTGTATTGCCGCAATAAAAAATTAAGTATGTTAGTGCAGGTGAAAGTGAAAGTAAACCTCATTCTACTGCTTACATAACACCTTGCTCTTCTTGTCCAAGATGCAAGACTTTCAAACACTTCCAAAATGACATTAAAAGCATCGCAAGTGATTACGTCCGTGACATAAAATCTGGTTTTGCCGGCTCTAGTTCAAGCATTATCTACATGATCAAATGTTCGTATTGTTACAAATTATTCGTCAGCAAAACTAGACAACCTGTTAATATTGGAATTAAGCAGAACCATGCTGACGTGGAAAAGAAACTACCGAATGTGGTGGCACAGCATTTTAATGTAGCAGGTCATTACTTGGCGATTTCAAACTTTACATATTTCAGTCAAACTTCCAGTCCCCGAGAGACAGAAAATATCTGAGATATACCTTACTTACAAGCTCAATACACTCTATCCAGCAGGTATAAAACATTCAAGGGGGGCTCTTGAGCCATATCTGATATGGTACGTACACAATGAAAACCAAGGAGAGGCCTGCGATCTTGAAATTCTCTCTTAATACTGTTAAAAGAGCACTGACACAAAACTTCAAAGGCGGGATAATCAGCAAGATAAATTCATCTGGAGACATAGACAACATCTACGATATGTCAAGGATGAATATAACCAAGACTTTATTTAAAAGCAATCTTAAAGTGAACGCTACGCGACTGAGCGAA